>QANZ01045881.1:84231-97126 GCA_003254925.1 Chamaecrista fasciculata | reverse complement strand
TATAAACATAGTTAGTGGATCCTGGAAGGAATCACAGAGTTAGGCTTTTAGTTTTAATTGCGATTTAGTCCCGAAAAATTTTGTTTTCTTCCGCTGCGCTCCCTCTGTGATTTCCCAACACTATCCACTCTTGTTTTTTTATAGCTTGCCTATAGGTACGGGGTTCTTGAAGTTTAGACACATTTGTCATAAAAGCAGCATGTTCAGAATTGTGGCAGCAGTTAGAGAATCTGGTGTACCTGGAATAATTTCTGAAACAGTAACATTGTGCTCAAATTCTGTTAAGGGAGTGTGTGGGACAGTAATATCTGAGGGTATGGGTTCATCAATGTAGATGAGAGTAGGCAATACATTTACATCTGTTGAATTAGAAGTAGAGGAAAAAGAGAAAATTTCTTCATAAAATTTGACATCACGGCTTACAAAAACTTTATGACTTACTAAATCATATACTTTATATCCTTTTTGACCTATGACATAGCCAACAAATATACACTTGTGTGCTCTTTCTGTAAATTTATCCTTGTGTGGGTTAGTGTTTGCCGCATAGCATAAACATCCAAAGTTTTTGAGAGAGGAATATGATGGTGGGTGACCATGGAAGGCTTCAAAAGGGGATTTCCAATTTAGGACAGCAGTAGGTAATTTATTTATAATATGTGTGGCAGTAAGTATACTTTCTCCCCAAAACTTTTTTGGTAAATTAGCCTGAAACATTAGGCTTCTTGCTACTTTAAGTAGATGTTTATGCTTTCTTTCAACAATCCCATTTTGTTGGGGGGTATATGCACAGGTTCTATGGTGTATAATTCCCATTTTGGTGAATAATTCTTGACATGTATTGTTGACTCCCATTATATGTTCTTACAATTTTTACTTGCTTCCCATATTGGGTCTTAGTTTGGGTGAGAAAGATTTCTAAGGTTTGAGGCACTTGGGTCTTATTTTTAAGAAGAAAAGTCCAGGTCACCCTACTATGGTCATCAACAATGGTTAGGATGTAGTGGGCATTATTTAAGCTAGGTATGGCATAAGGACCCCATAAATCAACATGAATAAGCTCTAGGATGTTATGGGATCTAGTATGGCTTTTGGGAAAGGGTAACCTTTGTTGTTTAGCTAAGTGGCAAACATCACAAATAAAGGACTCATTACTTTTATCACAGATCAAATCAGATATTTTAGACAATGTAGATAAGGGACAATGTCCAAGCCGTTGGTGCCAAACAATATCATAAATATGAGACTTTTTATTATTGGAAATAGAAACATTACAAGAAACTGCAGCTATATTAAAAATACTTAAACTAGAGTCATAGGCAACTAAGACTCTTTTGATTACAAGAGGATCAAAGGAACTAGGATTAAGTATATATAGATTTTTCCTAACAGCAGCCACAGCAATCACATCCTTACTCTTTCGGTCCTGTAAAATACAGTAATGATCAAGAAAAATAAGGCTCAAATTAGTCTCCTTAACTAATGTGTTAACAGATAACAGATTGAACTTAAAACTGGGAATAAACAGCACACGTTTTAAGCTAAATTTAGGGTGAAGAATCACTTGACCTGTTTTAGTAACTAGCTTGGTAGTAGAATCTGGTAAATGGATTTTTATAGGAGGTGTAATTTTCTTAACATGTTGCATATTATTTGATTTAAAACTCATATTTGTCGAGGCACCTGTGTCTAATATCCAAGAATCACAATCTAGAGGTAAGTAAAAATCAGTAATCAATGATGGTATTACGTGCAAATCAACCTGATTTGCATAACTCACATGCTCTTCTGGTTGTTTTCCTTTCAGAAACTTGCCCATCTCCTGTTTGATGAGTAGTGTCACCATAGAGGCCAACTCGAACTGCTTGCTTCCTTCATTGTCACAAATAACATCATGGCTGGAATTTTCTCCAACCATATTTGCAATAGCTTTTTTGTTACCAACCCTTGTTTTCTTAGAGTCCTTAAACTCATTGTACCACTCTGGGTACCCATGAATTTTGAAGCAAGTATCCCTAGTGTGCCCAGTTATATTACAGTGATTGCAAAACCTATCATTCTTCTTATTTCCCTCTTTTTTCTTGCCATACATTTTACCATCACTCTCATTTTTTGCAGATATATTTTTAGCTAACATGACACTACCCTCACTAACAGCAACAGTGAAAGATTGGCTCACAGACTTCTCACTTTCAGATCTAACAACCATAGCAAAGGCTTTGCTAACACTAGGAAGTGGCTCTAAATTAAGTATTTGACTCCTTATCAGTTCAAAATCATTATTCAACCCCATCAGAAATTGCAATAGCCTAGTAGAAGCAGTCAGATTTTTCATCTTCTCAGTCATACCACAAGAGCAATGAGTACACTTACAGACAGGAATAGGAGATATACGATCCAGCTCATCCCAAGTTTTGTACATTTTATTATAATATGCAGTAACATATTGGTTACCTTGTTGCATAGAACTCAGATCTCGCTGGATTTTGTATAGCTGAGGACCCGAGCTCACTCCGTATCTCTCCTCTAATTCATCCCAAAGTCTTTTGGTAGAAGGACAATAAAGCAACGTATCTGCAATTTCTTTCGAAGTTGAGTTGATAATCCATGATTTTATCATGGAATCCACCTTCTTCCACTTCCGGTACTCTTTCTCGTCCTCTGGCGCCGGATAAGTGTCGTCGACGAAGACGATTTTATCTTTTGCCTCCAGAGAAGTCTTGACGGCGATGCTCCAAGTAAGGTAGTTGGCGCCGGTGAGATGAGAAGTAACGAGGGCCATGCCGGGATGGTCGAAGTTGTAGAGCACGAGCGGTCCATCTTCAACTCGCTGAAGGCTCGCACCTGTGCTCTCAATCTTCGACGTGTTAGCAGAAATGGGGGTAGTCTCCATAGTAAAGTTAGGTCACCAAAAGAAGATGACGGCAGAAAAGGTGTATTTGGCTTCAAAAAGTATTAACCTAATACCCAAAAGTTAAAACCTATGCTCTGATACCATAGAAAAGGACTATCAGACAATAGGGTAAATGCTGAATAATTCAGTGTATAATATTCCATCATTCCTTGAGATATATATACACTTGAATGAGAATAGGTGGGTAACCCTCATTGGTCCAAAGAATGACTAATTCTTCAGAAGAAGAATCTAGAAACCGTACAACTAGGCCTACCAAATAACAAAGAGCTAATTACAAAATACACCCAAAAAGAATAACAGCTATGCACATAAGTCCCTGAAACAAATAAATAATACAAAATATACATAGAAACTTAACACTATGCAATTGTATTGACTCCACCACATGCATTGACAAATGAAATTTCCTCTCAATTTATAGGCAACCCAAATGCAACTCTACCTCCACTCTACCCAATCAATTTGGGTCATCAAAATTATCTTCCCAATATGCATTACAAAAGCTTCACGCCATTTTTCATCTCCAATAATGCACATTCCCAAAGGTGCATTCAAGCTACACAATTGGTTGGTCATTATCATGCCTTCATTTTTTCAAATGTGGAACCCACCTTCATCAAATTTAATGGGAACTTAGAATGAAAAAACTCAAAGAAAAGATTGGATGATCCATGTCTCTATCTTTTAGCTCGCAGAACCACACACACATATATGCATCGGCATCAACATCACCAGGCCATTTTGTTCTGAAACAAATATAGGTTCAATAATTAACTAATCCCACACTTGCTCTCTCTTCATCTACCACAATATCATCATCTTCATTAAAGACAATGCCATTTTTAATTTCCTTTTCTATGATTTCCATGTTCTATTTTTCTTGTTTTTTTTATTTGTGTTCTATTTGCCACAAACTTGTTATTGTTATATTTTAAATATATATATATAACTGTAAAAAAACCCGAGAAGGTCAGTCATACATTATAATATAATATCATATATATAAGTTATAACATAATAAACAGAATTTGAAGCTACCAAATTCATCATTGCCGAAAATTTGAGATTACGTAAATCCCAAAATCATCATTGACGAAAATTATATGATGGCATTGAAGAATACGTTTTTCATATCCCATGGGTCTCCTAATGTGGCGATAGATAATTCTATTCCGGCGAGGGAGTTCTTGAAGTCGTGGAAGCAGTTCTATCCTCACCGCTCTAATTCCATTCTCGTCATCTCCGCCCACTGGGACACCATCGTCCCGACTGTCAACATCGTTGACCGGAACGACACCATCTACGACTTCTATGGCTTCCCTAAGGACATGTATAAGGTAAATGTTGTCGTACTCGTACTTTATAATTTTTAAAATTGACTGTATCTCATATTTACATGTGTTCCGGGAACGGGTAGATTCGTGCTTAGAGGTCCAAAGCAAAACAAGAGAAACATAATAAAATAATAATAAATATAAACAATAACAATATTAGTATAGTACGAGCTCCAAGCACGTTTTAAAGAGCTCAAGAAAAATAGTGATTCTCTCTAATGTTTCAAACTAAAAAGAAAGAAAAGTGTTTTCTCCCTCACGAAAATTATGTCTCTCTAATATATGTTAACTATCCCCTAAAATGTCTCGTTCTTCTCTCCCTATGCGTCCCCCCCTTTACACATGGTCAGCACATATATATATATATATATATATATAATCCCCTTTGTTGCTCACTTATTCAAATGCTTCGAATATGTAATTATTGCCATATAACCATGCACTCTTCACCTCCTTTATATTTATATATATTGCATTATGTGCCTTAATTCACTTTCAAAACTTATCAAACGGCCTATTTGAATTATGTGCTTTCAATGCATATCAATGTCTCGTAATTTCTATTATCTTCCATGTAATGTGAGAAGAGCTAGAAAAGGTGAAGGAATAGGACATGTAAGCTAATATAACAACTTGGTTCTTAACTATTTTCTTTCATAACAATCCCTTTTTACTAATAAGGCTAGAAGATAACGGGATTTGAGCTCAATAGAACAATACTATATTTACTAAAGATAAGTCCTTACCTTACTTAAGTGATCGTGACTGAACACGAATGAGCATTTACTTCAATCCTATCAAGCAGCACCCTAAGACTGTTCCTGGGTAAGGACATTGTGGAGAGCACTTAGTTTACATCCAAATGGTGAATCCACTGGATACCTTAAGGCTCTTTCCCTCTTATATTAATTAATTAACTATAAAAAAATATAGCCATGTAGGAACAACATGTATCTATATAAGTATGAATATCAGTATTCGTACAAGTGCAACATAGTCATAGTGATGTTTGTTTCTAAGAAGTAATTTGAAGCATGTATTTTTGAATTCTGATATTGACTTAGAGGTTTGTATACTTTTAATTTTGGTCAAATACTCGTCAAGGGTAAGTTTCATTTTCGTTCGAAAATTATTTCTTGTTTCATTTGGTTCTCAAACTTTTTATATATGTTCTATTTTGGTCTTTAAAATGTGATTCCATATGATTTTTGTCGTTATTTGTAACCGTAGTATGTTGAAATTGATCATTTTTGTTTCATATATCTCATAATAAATGGATTGGCAAAGATAGAAAACGAAAATTTTCAGTCATAATATATATTAGTATATTGCAATTTAGATATAAATTTGTAATTGATTTTTATCTTCAATTTTTTACTAAGAATAAAAATTTTTCTTTCTCTTTTTGTGAACTCACTTATTAAGACACATGAAGGAAAAATAATTTATCTCCACTATCAAAGTTATAAATAATGACAAAAACCTGACAAAATCACATTTTGGAGGCTAAAACTGAATAAATAAAAAAGTTTGAAGACTAAAACAGAAAAAAAAAAAATTTTTACGACCATAATGAAACTTATTGAACACAAAGTTCAAAAATTGTTTGGCATGAATTGAAGATTTGAAATCCATGATTTTGGTTTAAGGTTCATTTTCATAACTGTGTATTTCATTCTCCCTTTACTAGCTCAAATATCAACCACCTGGAGCACCTGAATTGGCAAAGAAGGTAAAGGAATTGCTGCTTCAATCAGGTATAAGGCTTGTTGATGAAGACAAAAAAGAGGTCTTGATCATGGAGCTTGGATTCCACTTATATTGATGTACCCAAAAGCTGATATTCCTGTTTGTCAACTTTCTGTTCAATCTCACCAAAATGGGACTTATCATTATGGTGTCCTCATAATGGGTTCTGGCAGTCCAGTTCATAATTTGAGAGCACTTGACTTGTTGCTTCTTGGGCTAAGGAATTTTATGATTGGTTGATAGCTTCTCTCCTTGAGGGAAGGTAAATATTTTTTTGGAGAGTAAATTACACTTTGGTATTTTGAAGTATAGATCGATTCCACTCTCGTACCCAGTTCTTTCAAAAGTGACATTTTAATATTCTATTATTATATTTATCGTTAACACTTTGGTACTCAAAACTCTTTTACGTGCATGGCCAAAAACACGAAATTTCCTCTCATAAGCTCAAATTTCACAATTCAGCCTAAAAAACACGAAATCCTCTATCTTTAAGTACATACTGAATTGTGTTTTTGTGAGGCTGAATAATGAAATTTGAGTTTAGGATGATGGATTTCGTGTGTTTGACCATGCACATGACCTGCACGTGCTTTTTTCCTTCAAGAGATAACGGAAAAAAAAAAAAGTTTTGGGTACTAAAGTTCTAATAGCGAAATAGAATAGGATACTGAAATGTCACTTTTGAAAGAATATGGTACCAAAGCGGAACCGGTCTATACTTCAAGGTACCAAAGTGTAATTTACCTTTTTTGAAATTTCTCGATTTCCGAATTTGTTTTTCCTTTTTGGGTTTTTTTAAGACAAAAGTACTAATTTTGTCCCTAACTTTACACCAACTGTCAATTTCGTCTCCAATCTTTTTTTGCTATCAATTTTGTCCCCAATGTTTCACATTTTGGTCAATTTTATCCTTTGCTCTTACTTTAGCCAACTATTATTGTCAGAATCTACGTGGCTAATGATATATATAATGTAAAATTGATAGAAAAAGAAATTCAAATCATAACTCAAATTGAAAAACAGGATGTAATCTGTGGTTAATTTATTGAAAGAAGTTAGCCAAAGGATAAAATTAACTAAAATGTGAAACATTGGGAACGAAATTAACAGCAAAAAAAAGATTGGGGACAAAATTGACAGTTGGTGAAAAGTTTGAGGATGAAATTAATATTTTTACAGTTTTTTTAATTAAGTGTTAAATTGATGGTGTAGACATGAAGATGTGAATCAGTATGATGAGAAGGCACCACATGCAAGATTGGCTCATCCTTCGACAGAACACTTCTTCCCTCTGCATGTTGCATTGGGTGCTGCTGGTGAAAATGCAAAGTCTAAACTCATTCACAGTAGCATTCGAATGGGCACTCTCTCTTATTCATCTTTCCAGTTCACATCATCACCATGACCTCTTCACTTAATGTCATTTAATTTATATATTTATATATATATATATAGCTGGCTTCTGTTCTGTTGACACTGCTTGTATGTATATTGTACTTCTGTTCCTATCATACATTGTCAGAATTGATGTAATCATGTAATGTAATTTGTACTAAATAAAATATATATTTGAGTACTTCACTACCTTGTGATATAATGATTGATTCTTTCAGTCTTCATAGCATACAGTATGGTAATTGTAAACAATAACTAATGTAATAAAGATAAAATACATAAAATTTTCTTGATTTCTTTAATTGTGTAAAAAGAATTCAATAATAAAAGGAACATATTTTTCCTTTGTAATTGTATTAACCAAAGCTAGAATCAAATTTTATTTGCACAACAGACACGAAGGCTTCATCACAATCAATACTTTCTTGTTGTGTGAACATCTTTACTACGTAATGTGTCTAGTACTGATCAACGAATCCTTTGAACTCTCTTAAATTTTTGAGAGCACACTTATTGTTCTCAAAATGATTTGCGACATGGGGCAGAACCACGAAGTTTTGTATCTGGTTTGTCCTTATACACTTTTGCTTCTCTTCTTCTATCGTTTTTGTCCACCATTTACTAGCAGGGTCGAAAAGAGCTTTTTGAACTACCTTAAGCTCTTCTTCACATGAGAGTTACTACTACTAGATCTAGTTCTCTTCTTAGGTTGTGTTCCATGGAAGACATGCTCATTGTAAGCATCACTCCTACTGGACTCAAAAACTAGAGATGCGCCTATATGCTTCTCTCGGTGCATTGCAGGTCCTCCTCCATTTAATGGAGGTGGACATTCCGAAATTCGTTTCCCTTGCTAGAAAGTTAGTCTGAAGGATTGTTACATCCTTAGACTCAAACTCTGTGACTATGGCATCATCATTCTTGTTGATAAAGATGCATCCTTTTGAATAACCAAGCTACCTTACTAAGATACACTACTCCCCACTAAAGACAAGCTTCTCATGCTTATGGGAAGAATCAGGTAAATTGCACACCCTTATGGTCCCAACATACTCCAATTATGTCTTTGACCCAATTAGAAATTATAAAGAATCATACTCATAAAATCGGAGGGTAAATGATTAAGTACGAAAGTGGTTGTTGGTAAGACATTTCCCTAGTGAGGATGTTCACCTAAGCCATCATCAACTTAATCTATACTCCTAAAGCAACTTCTTTTGTTGTGGAGTGTGTGAGATAGTTAGCTGTCTAACTATTTCATCGTGAGAAAATACAAGGTCCTTTGCCTTGACCCTCACACTCGTCAAATCATTAATGTTTGAGTAGACTAATTTGATGAAGGCAAAATTTATGATTTAATGATTGAATAGTTTTCAAGTTATTTTGTCCGTAAGGAAATGCTCACAAGCTAGCAATATTGGAAATTTGTCCTTACAAATTCTCCTTCGGTAGCATGCAAAACATTTTTCATGACTGGTTGCGGAAAAAAAAAACTGTTGAGAGAGAGAAAAAAAAAGGTTACTAAGTGGGTTCTTCCAATTTAGGAGCTCCCTTTTAAACACATGGTATCTTGAAAGGAACAAATAACTAAAATGATGTTTGGCCAAAAAAAAATAACTAAAATTATGAGAAGTCACTCCTATTTATAGAAGATGGAGAGAGCTCAAAAATAAAATCTTTCTAATATGGGCTTAAGTTATGGCATTGCGTCGCGGCTTGCTTCGGTGGTGCAACACCACAATCCCTTCCCATCGCCACCACTTTGAGTGATGCGTGAGGGTGTGTCCAACCTTCGATTAAGGACGTTCCAATGTCGTTCTCTTTGTCTCTTGGCGATCTTTTTAACAAGTTATCCCATGAAACAATTGAGTTCTCCTATATACGAATATTTGAGTCACAAAATCCAACAAAAAATATTGAATGTGTCATATTACTTTATCGCTGATTGAGCCACTGCCAATATTTTTAACCATGACATATAACAAAAGAAGGCTCTAAAAACAAAATGAGAAATTTAAGAGTTATGTTGAATTTTAAATATTAAGAGATAAATCATACATGACTCAAAGTTTAAAGGATAGTATTCAATTTAACCTATAAAAAAATTTATCAGCTCTCCTTTTTTTAAGGATGGAAGTAATAGTTTAAGTATAAAAGTTTTATTTAAATCTCTGCTATTAAATTTAGTCTAACATGACCAATCATGAATGATTTTGGCATTTTGAATATTCATAATTTATATTAATGATTTAGTTTTTAAAGATGATAAATTTTCAAATCATAAAGTTATAATATGGGTTCCCACTTCCCACCTTGCTTCGGTTGCCTTTTACTCAATTCCCAATGGAGAAAGACCAATAATATATCAGGGGTTACCAACAAGTGTTTGGTGTAGTGGTTGGCGAACTACATCCTAGGTGAAAGGACCAGGTTTGATTCCTGGATTCGACATTGTTGGGAGGACACAACCATTTCGTCTCTATTACTCAAATGGAATTACTCTTCGCTTAAACCGTTACACGAATAGGCAGAAGAAACTCGTAACATTACCTAAAAAAATAATATACCAAGGGTTGGATGTCCTCACATGGGGCGATCACTCGATCTCCCACATATATACTTTCTAACTATTTGATCTTTCTATAGATTCATATCTCGAGATTCTCAAGATCCTCATCAATCCCGAGTATCTTGGGTGCACGATCGACTAATGCTATCCAACTCTCCTCTACTTAAGTCTCCCTCTATATAAGTTCATCCCTAAAATCTTAAAAAAGATTAGCTAGATACTTTCTTCATACTCTCTTGCGATCATCCTCTCTAAAGCTCTTACTCACGTAACACGTAAGCATCTAAGGTTACCCTTGTGAACTTTATCTTGCAAATCTCATCTTTGACATACCAACATAGCTCTTCAGCCCCTTCTACAACTAAAGTTATGGACTTTGACCTATTTTAATATGTTAGTAACTATAATTAATCTAGTCCCTCTACAAAATATATTTGCTAAAATTTAATAGTAATTTTTTTTATGAAGTCAAAGTATGACTATCATTATATTTTAATTGCATATTCAATAAACTTATGAGATTAAATTTTATAGTTTATCCTTAAAAAATTTGTCGCAAAATCATCCAATTTTTTTCTTCATAATATTGAATGAACAAGGGATTTTGAAACTGATGGATAGGATTTTGAAATGGTGCAAATGACCTAAATTGGTTAGGTGGATAGGATAAAGACCAATAGTACAAGAAAACTATTTTGAAACTGATTAACCCATACAAGGTCAATAATTTATCATCAAAAGACAAAATGAACAGCTGTTTCCATCCTGACTCTCTATTTTATTTCTTCTTTCTTTACCTTCTTGAGGAATTTATTTACTTGTAAACCCCTAATTACCATCACCATTTCTATTTCATTTCTTGTTATTTTCCCTCAAGTTTTCTTAGCAGTAAGCAATGTTTGTCTACATCCTTTCTGGGATCACTTATTGAGTTATTGATTAAACTTTACCCCCTCAAATTTAAAAGAGAAAACATATGATTGTGTCTCTGAATTATTCAACCAATTAGTATTTGAATAATTAAAATATATGACTCAGTCCCTAAAATATTACAATCGTCAATAATTTGATCCCTGAATCAAATTCAAGGACAAAAAATATATAAATTTAGTAATCAAAAAGTATAAATTTCATATAAATTAAGGGATGAAAAAGTATAAAATTAGTGTAAAAATTCAGGGATCAAATCGCCAAAGGGACCAAATCGTTGACAATTGTGATATTTCAGGAACCAAATCGTATATTTCAACTACTCAGGGATTGATTCATTGATTTAGTATAAAGTTATGGACTAATGATAAATAATAACTTTTCTCAATTTAAAAGTATTCTCATTTCTGTCATTGTCATTTTCTTCCAAACAGAAGTTTCCATAATCCTTGCTTTAATTATTAGAATGTATATGACCAGTGTCACGACCCCCTAACGGAGTCCGTGATCGGCACGGACCACATGTAGCAACCTCATGACCCGTAAGTCTAGATTCATCATTTCCAACCAAAAGTGCAATTCCACATATAAATATGTAATGACTATTATAGAAATTTCGGCATGGTATCCCCTGTAAGTGGAAGGGTCCATACAGCATATAGCAACCTGTTCAACAGTATCAGATCAAAATAGAGCTCCGCTCTCATCAAAAATCAATATAAACACAAGGAGAGCTCTGCCCTCATGACATAACAGCCCAAATACAGATAATATCACCCTAACTGTGGTCCAACAGAGCTATTCTAGAGTCAAGTGCAAAATATAAGTACATCAAAATACATATAAGCTGAACTACCCACATGGACAAATATATGGGACTTTAAAAGGGGTCGGTCGATCTACTCGGCACCGGGAGGCTGATCTTGTAACTCTGAAGCTGAAAATGATAAACATATAAAAGGGTGAGTCAAGAGACTCAATGAGTAATCCAATCTATCCTAATGTGAGGAGGTATGAATCCCCCAAAGTCCTAAGGTCAATTCATGCAAAAAAAAAAAGTACATTTATATAAATGAAGAATATATATACATATATATCACATTCCAACAAATTGATACTTTTCATGATTCATTTTCATATCTGGAACTACCATATAACCAATCTCATAGTATGGATCATAAATTCAATGATAACATACTTGCACACTCAACAGAAATTTCATAAATCTCAATTTCTCTATTATTGTTCAAATCATTTCACAAATATGACATACATTTAATCATTCCCAAGGCATGTCCGGTAAAGCTGTAATTGACCTAGAATCATACCCATAACTTGAGGCACATTCCGTAAAGCCAAAATCAGCCTAGGACCATACCTTCATCACATGGCATGTCTCGTAAGCCGCATTCAGCCTAAGCTTTAGTCGGCCTAAGACCATACCCATACGCATGGTACATCTCGTAAAACCGTGTTCAGCCTAGAATCGTACCCACATCTTGAGGCACATTTCGTAAAGCTGTCATCGGCCTAAGATCGTACCAATAACAAAAGATCAAATGATTTACACCATTAGTCAACCACCTTTCAAACACTATAGGTCTCATCATCATAATACTACTCAACCATGAGGTCACATATCCATCAGCTTACAAAGGATCTCACAAGAATACGATTTTAATTTAATTTTTGTCAAACAATGTGTCCAAGTATGTCACATAAGCATGTTAAACAAGTTTTAGGATAAAAAGGATACTCACCTGAAGGTTACACTCAATGACCTAAAATTCTTTTAGTTAACACACTACCCTCAAGCTTGTGACAAGTGCGGGGTACCAAGTGGAAGAAAAGAAGGACGAGGACAGCGGCCCGTGGTGGCTGGACGCCGGCGACGGTCGTCGGACGGTGGAGGTGCGGCGGACGGCAACCTAGGAGGTGGTGGTGGTGAGCAGTGACGGAGATAGGGGGCCGGTGCCCCCCCCCCCCCCCCCCCCCCCC
>QANZ01045881.1:46437-83568 GCA_003254925.1 Chamaecrista fasciculata | reverse complement strand
AAATCATTCGCCATGTTCAGTTTATTACCTCACTCACGCCACCAAACACCGTCGCTTCGCGTTGTGTGAGCCGTGCGCAACCCTCTCTCGCCACCGAACACTGCAAACACACGAAGATGAAGACGAGAGGCAGAGGAGTGAAGGCGAACAGCAGCTTTTTCATGGCAATAGAATGGAGAATGAAGAAGTGAAGGCGAAGGAGGAAGGAGGAAAGAAGAAGAGAAACGGCTGAAATGAAAATGAGAAGAGCAAGTCAGAAAAATTAGGGTTTTTGCAGAATTTTTATTTTTTTCAATTTTTTTTTTTAAATTTGGACCGGTGAAACCGGTTCACGGTTCACCGGTCCGATATGAACCGAGCGAGTTGAACCGGCAGACCGCCGGTTCACTTGCAGAACGGTATAATGGGGCATTTCGGACCGGGCTTGTCGCCGGTTCGCCGGTTTAGCGGTTCGACCGGCCGGTCCGGTCCGGTTTTTCCTACTATGATTCTGAGAGAAGTTAACCAGAAAATTAGTATTTTGCCCAGAAACATTTTATTTCTTTCCAAATCAGTCCCTAAAAGCTCAAAGTCTAGAAATAGAGATTTTTGACAAAAGTTACATTGTTGGATTCATCGAAAATAGTAGATTCCAAATATGTATTTTACTTTCAAAAATATTATATCTATAAATTATTATTTTCTACTCAAAAGTGTCTTATAATGAAATTAAATTGAAACTCGGATAAAATTCTTAAGTCAGATTGCTCCCAAAATTTAACCACAAGCTCATAAGGACTTCTAGATTAACTTCATAATTTACTTTTGAGCCAAAAATTAAGTCTAATGTGTAATATAATACTTTGGGTATTACAACCAGAATCCCCACTAAGTTCATCCTTATATAGGACCCATAGTTTATTTTCCCATTCAACCTTATTACAACATACATATGGAGCAGAGCTAGAGTTCCAAAGCAACTTCCAGGAAGTTTTAGTTATAAAGATTGTGAATGTGTTAAAGTTTACATAATACTACTGTTTATATAACACTCTCAATAGTTCTTCACAATTGATTTACATATTCATATATTTTATAGATAATTTCTAAGTTCATAGGTGTTAAACTGCTGGTCACTAATTATGTATTATTATAAGGCTAAAAATGTAAAAAGAAAGAAAATCTCCGAAGTTTAGTAACTATGCAAAACAACTTTGAACTTAAAAAGTGAAAGATCTCTAGAAGTTCTCATTTTGTATAATTCATTTTATTAAAATTTTTATTAGAAAATCAAATTTTAGTTAGTTATTCTGCTATTATGAATTACACAATAAGAATTTATTTTAAGTTTGGATCACTAAAAATAGTTCAAAATCTTGTTTTTGTCCTTGAACTATACGGTGGATTTCATTTTGACCCTTAAATTGTTTTTCATTTTGTTTTGGTCCTTAAACTTTTTCATTTGTTCCACCGTTAATCCAAATCATGATTATGTTTGATTTCTACCATTATCTTTGGACTGAACATATGATCTAAGTGATTTCTCTTTCATATATATCATAATGAGTTGACAGCGAAAAAAAAATAAAAGTCATCTACAAATTTACCTTAATTTATGACAATTTTCTTTCTTTCTGTCTCACTTCCAACTTGTTTATCATGACATTTATAGTATGATAGAGAATCTTTCTATCTCAATTGTGCAATTGAAAGATAACACCAAGAATAAGACAAAATCATATTTTGGACTAGTAGTATAGAAATGAAAAAATTTGAGGACCAAAATATAATGAAAAATTATATAGAAACCAAAATATAAAAGTGACCTTATTGTTCAGGACCAGAATTATCTTTTGACCTAAAAAATATAACAGAAATCATAAAATTATACAAAACAAAATACTAGAGTTTTTTTTTTAATGAAAATTTTAACAAAAAACATTTTGAAAAAAAAAATAGAAATTCAATATATCTTTTGTCACTTTTCAAAGTTTAATGAATTTTTTCTACACAATAGATAGCATTCAAGAAAATTATAAGCATTTTAACTTTATTATTATACATCAGTTATTGTTTACCTTTACCATAGTGTATGTTGTGAAGAAAGAAGGATCAACCATCATATAACAAGGAAGGAAAGTACTCAAATATATATCTTATTCAGTACTATTTTTTTTCATAAAATTACAATACCGTTACATTACATCAATTCAAACATTGTATGATATAAACAGAAGTACAGTATACATGCAAGTAGTGCATCGATCAACTTAACAGAAGCCAGCTATATATATATATATATAAATGATGATACATTAAGTGAAGAGGTCATGGTGATGATGTGAACTGGAAAGATGAATAAGAGAGGGAGCCCATTTGAATGCTTTTGTGAATGAGTTTAGACTTTGCATTTTCACCAGCAGCACCCAATGCAACATGTAGAGGGAACAAGTGTTCTGGCGTGGGATGAGACAATCTTGCATGTGGTGCCTTCTCATCATAGTGATTCACATCTTCATATCTACACCATCAATTTAACACTTGATTTGAAAAACCCCAAAAAGGAAAAACGTAACAAATTGAGAAATTGAGAAATTAGAAAATAGGATAAATTACACTTTGGTACCTTGAGGTATCGACTAGTTCCACTTTGGTACCCTGTTCTTTCAAAATTGACATTTTGGTACACTGTTATATTTTGCTAAACATTTTTTCCGTTATCTCTTGAGGAAAAAAACACGTGCAGGTCATGTGCATGGTCAAACAAACGAAATCCCAGTGTTAACGATAAGTAAAACATACAAGATACTAAAATGTCACTTTTGAAAGAGCAGAGTATTAAAGTGGAATTGGTTTATACCTCAAGATAACCAAGTGTAATTTACCCTAGAAAATATTTACCTTCCCTCGAGGAGAGAAGCTATCAACCAATCATCAAATTCCTTAGCCCACGAAGCAACAGGTGGGTTAGGTTTCCTGTCAAGTGCTCTCAAATTCCTTAGCCCATGGGATATGAAAAACGTATTCTTCAATGCCATAATTTTCGTCAATAATGATGATTTTGGGATTTACTTGATCTCACAAATAATCCATTCATCATTGACGAGTCTACATATATACAAGTGCTTCGATCACCAACTTTTCCTTTCCTTGACATGCATGGTATGAATTTGGTTTGGTAGCTTCAAATTCTGTTTATTATGTTATATTATGTTATAATGTATATGGTTGGCCTTCTCGGCTTTTTAACAGTTATAACAATAACAAGTTTGTAAATATTTTATCGGATGTCCATGAAGGGCTATAACAAGTTTGTGAATAAAGTATCACGGTTTTTATTACTATCTTGTACTAACCTGTTTGTTTAAATTTTTTTCTTAAAAAAACAATAAGGAGCTTGTGGCTATTGCATAAATAGATGGGGAGTGAATCTTTTATATTTTCATAATTTATTTCTTGTAAAATTAGAGGAGAAAAAAATGAGTTTCATATAAAATAATAAATGTGTAAGATTTTTTTTTTTTTATAAAAAAGGTCAAATGTCCACATTAGTCTTTAATGTATCTCTTTAAGTTCATTTTGGTTCTAAATATTTTTAAATGTCCAAATTGGTCTTCAAATTTATAAGTTCATCTTGATTAAGAAAGAAGATTTTTCTCTTTCTCACTTTCAACTCATTTATTAGGACATGTATAGAGAATTTTCCTATCTCAATTGTGCAGTTCAAACATAACGACATACACCAGACATAATTGTATTGAGGATTAATGATGAACAAATAAAAAAATTTGAAGACCAAAATAGAATGAAAATATATAATTTAGGGATCAAAATAATGTTTTGACCTAAAAATATAACAATAATCATAAAATTATTAAAAAAAATATTTAAATGAAAACCTTAATAAAATCAAAAGTCCAATGTGTCTTCGATCACTTTTCAAAATTCAATGAATTACGCAATGAATAAAATTGAAAAAAATATATACATTTGAACTTTATCATTATACATTAAATTTACCATACTATATAGTATATATGTGCTATGAAGACTAAAGGATCCACCATCATATCATGAGGAAGGAAAGTATTCAAATATATATTTTAGGCCAAAGTTCTATTTTGGTCCCTCAAATTTTAAAAAAGTTCCATTGTTAGTCTCTCTCCCTCTTTTTCATCCATTTTTTCTGTTAAAAAAAAGGGAAAAAACTAACTTTAATCTCCCAAAAGTTTTATTTTCTTTTGCATTAAAATTTTTTTCTTATTATAATAAGATCAAAACATAACAAAAAAAAATAAATTGAAGATTTTAGTCGATTTCAACCAAAAAAAATTGAACCCAGTGAACCGACGTCTTTCTTCTTCTTCTTCTCCCATCATCTTTGTCGCCGCTACTCATCAAAATCATCGATCATCACTGGAGTTGTCATGTCATCCACCATCACACTGTCACTGCCGCCATTACTCATCAGCAGCATCATCGGTCGTTGCCGGTGTTGTGACATCCTCCACTGTCATCGCCACTACTACTAATCGAGATCATCAGTTGTTTCCGACATCGTGATGTCCTCCACCGTCACTGCTGCTACTCATCAGAGTCATAGTCGTCGTCGCCAATGATCCTGATAAGCAGCAGAGTGACGATGGAGGACATCACGACGTCGGCGACGACTGATGATTTCGATGAGTAGCGACGACAGCAACGGTGACAATTGAAGTGACAGTGGACAACATCACAACGCCAGTGATGACCGATGAGTAGCGGCAATGGTGACAAGGGATGAAGAAGAAGAAGAAGAAGAAGAAGAAGAAGAAGAAGAAGAAGAAGAAGAAGAAGAAGAAGAAGAAGAAGAAGATGAAGGAAGAAGAAGAAGGAGGAGGGGGAGGAGGAAGAGGAAGAAGAAGAAGAAGAAGAAAGAAGTCAATTCACTGGGTTCAATTTTTTCTTAGTTAAAATCGATTAAAATTTTCAATTTGTTTCTTTTTTCTTACGTTTTGATCCTATTACAAAAAAAAAAGACTTTAACGCAAAAAATAAAATCTTTTGGAGATTAAATTAATTTTTCCCTTTTTTAATAGAAAAAATGGATGGGAAAGAGGGAAGGATTAACGGTGGAACTTTTTGAAAACTTGAAAGACCAAAACGAAACAAAGAAAAGATGAGGAACAAAAATGAAACTTTAAGCAAACTTGAGATATACCAAAATGTATGATTTCAAGGATCAAAATCGAGTAAACTAACAACCCGGTCCTTGAATTTTGGATGCTCTGACTGATAGGTCCCTGAATTTTGCGAAATGTACAAGACGGTCACCGAATTTTCAAAACGTCATACTAATAGGTGCCTCTGTCATATTGTCGTTACAGAAAAGCTAACATGTACATAACGGACGCTGATGTGTCCCATTATGTCTACGTCAACACCCGTTAATTATCCTAAAAGAAAAAAGAAAAAAAGATGTCACGTCAGATAAAAAAGCCACATCAGACTTTCGCCATTGCACTAATAGGTCCCTGACCCATTTTTATTCCATTATTCTCAATTCTCCCTCTTTTTTATCATCTTCATTCATTTTAGTACCAAATCCTCAAAATAAAATTGTAAAGTGTCTCAAAACTCTTCCAAACATTTCAATTTAATCCTAAAAATATTTAAAACCCTACAACCATAAAGCCTAAACCCTAATCCCTAAAACCCTAAACCCCAAACACTAAACCCTAAAACCTTCAAAAAAAAGTATGATTTGTACAGTTAAGTCCCTGACCCAATCTTTTCTCATTATTTTCAATTCCTCCCATTTCATCCTCTTCATTCATTTTAGTCTCAAATCCTCAAAATAAAATTGTAAAGTGTCCCAAAACTCTTCTAAACATTTCAATTTAGTCCTTAAAAATATTAAAAACCCTAAACAATAAACTCCTAAATTCTAAATCCCTAAACTCTAACCCAAAACCCTAAAACCCTAAACTCCAAAACTCCTAAAACATAATTTTTTTTTTTTAATTTTCATCTCCATCCTTCATTCAACTAATCTTTTGAAATCGACGCATTCATCTTCATCTTCATCTTCGTGGCTGCAAATTCATCTCCATCTACCCAGATTTTTTTCACAGGGCCTCATCGTCCTCGACCCTAAATTCATCTTTCGTTTGTTTCCATGGGTTCATGCTCTGCTGATCAAGATTCGGAGTCAATTTCCTTGTCTGAGACATTTTCGATTGACGGAGGGAAACCCTGAACCCTTGGCGATTTACCTATGAACAGCGAGGAAGTGAAGGAAGACGAAGCGGAAACTTGGACTTGAGGAGACGAAACAATCTCCCAACGTCTAACAGGTAACAGAGTCGCACTCAATCCCTCTTGATTTTTGGTCTTCCTTCCAATCAATCTCTCGTTGCTGTTATGGACTTATGGTTGAATGTTGGAGATAATTATGACTTTAATTGACTGAATATAATTATGAAGAATGGGGAAGAAGAAGAACGGCCGAATGGGTATGAACGTTGATTTTAATTATTTTTTTTCAATTTCTCGAGGAAGAGGAAGAATGGGTATGAAGAAGAAGAGGAAGAAGGTAGGGTTTGGGGTTTTAGAGTTTAGGAGTAGGGTTTTAAATATTTCTAAGGACTAAATTGGAATGTTTGAAAGAGTTTTTTGACACTTTACAATTTTATTATGAGGATTTGGGGCTAAAATAAATGAAGATGATGAAAAAGATGAGGAATTGAAAATAATGAGATAAGAGTGGGTCAAGGACCTAATTGTTCAACTCAAACTTTTTTTTTAGGGTTTTTAAATATTTTTAAGGACTAAATTGGAATGTTTGAAAGAGTTTTGAGACATTTTGCAATTTTATTTTGAGGATTTGGGACTAAAATGAATGCAGATGATAAAAAAGAGGGGGAATTGACGGAGGGACAATATGACGCCAATATGTACACGTCAGCTTTTTTGTAACGACAATATGACGAAGGGACCTATTAGTTTGAAAATTCGAGGACCGACTTGTACACTTCGCAAAATTCAGGGACCTATCAGTCAGAACGTCCAAAACTCAGGGACCGGGAACTATATATTTAATATGAATTAGGGACCAAAAAAATATAAAATTAATTTACAAAGTTTCACAAAGATCAAATCGTGACAATTACAATATTTCAAGATCCAAATTGTGTATTTCAATTATTCATTGACTTAGTGTGAATTTAGGAACTATATAATTTTGAGGATAATACGAAAAATCTCGAGTCGCGTCGATAAAGGACTCCTTAAGAGATATCTCCACACTCCATAGAGAAGGCGACAACACTCTCACAGGATCAAATGAACTCTTCTCTGGTGTCACACAATAGAGGTTTACAAAACAGCAGAAAAAAAATATGATAGCTCAAGAAAATCTCAGCGAAAAGCACTTACGATTTTGTTAATTGTGATTAACTTCGACGTCGTTTCAAGTTTAACTTGGAAGGCCCAAAAAATAAGATTTTCTGGTAAACATTTAAAAGGTCTAATAAAAATATTTATTAATTAGCGTAATTAATAAAATAATTTTTCATAAAGAACCTAAACCCGCATCTATCGTAAGGGAGAAATCGTCAGTTTTTAATTGTATTTCCCTTTTCGTAACCAGTTTTGAGTGCACACGTCATATCTTCCACTTAGCTCATTTACTTTCCCATATCTTATATCTCTCTTGAGTTGAACAATGTGCACACCCAACTTGCACTCCTATTAAGTGCACTTATGAAAACAACATGTAATAGATTTTCTCAATTTAAAAGTATTCTTATTTCAATAAATGTGATCCTTACTTTAATTATTAGAATGTATCTGACCAGTTTCCCCTCTAAGTTCATCCTGATTTTGGAATTTACGAAATTTCTCAAATCCATTTATCATTGACGAGTCTATATATACAAGTGCTTCACAACTTCACCAAAACCTATCCCCTCTCTTAGACTTGGTATGAATGAATTTGATTTGGTAGCTTTAATTTCTGTTATTATTTTATATTATGTTATATTTTAATATAAGTAGCTATATTTCCTTTGTATCATCCCGATTTTATTATTATCTTGTACTAATCTGTTTGTTTCAATTGAAAAAACCAATAACATGCTTACGTGTATAGAGATAAGAACAGAGAGAAAAGTGAGAGATGAGATAGAGATGATTTCTCCTTAAAACTACTCATTATTGAAACTGTGCTAGAGATATAAATGTCCAGGGAGGGTAATTTGGACGGATATTTTGGATACATCCGTATGTATCCGTGAAAAATATCTTATATTTATCGGATACCGAATATCGAAAATAATATAAGTAGTGATAAATAAAAAGTTATCAAGTATAGATATTTAGTTAGGAGACATGTTATCTAATACTTTATAATATAAAAATTTTATATATTTTTTATTATATTTTTAATTATTTTATTTTAACTGATGGACATTGAGTATCAAATATTCGATATATTTGATATTTTAATTAGGATATCTTATTATATATCCATAATCTTTTTTATACTTTGAATATTTTGGGTACTCGTCGGATATCAAATATTGAGTTGCGTACGAAATACGAATATTGAATAGAATGAACGGATACGGATATAGATAGTGACAAATCAAATACCTTACCTGTTGTTATTCCTTTAAAAGGCAAAGAATTTTAGAATTCGAATTTTGAAATTTGTAAATGGGTTATGACCCATCAACCATATATAATAGTATAAATATACATCCTTTAATTTAATCATAATTTTTTTTTGGTAGATTTTCATTAAGAATTTGCAAGGGTTGACTTTTATACGGTGGTGAACTGGCTTGCCTAGAGAATGGAATCATATTATTTTCATAATGACTATAGAAATATCAATTTATGGACAAGCAGTCTCTATTCTTAAGGAACAAGTTGGCACACATAATAAGCATGTGGAGCAACTATATATATTAATAGATCTCTCATGTTGACCTTTGAGCACAAATTCTTCACAATTAGTTCACAACTTCATATATTTTATAGATAATTTCAGTTCATGGGTGCTAAACTGCTGATGACTAATGTATTATTATAACTTACAAGGCTTAAAATGTAGAAGGTTTCTTCAAACTTTAGTAACTATGCAATACAGCTTTAATTTGAACTTTAAAAGTGATTAAAGATCTCTAGAAGTTTTGATTATATAAATAACTCATTTTATTAAAATTTTCATTAGAAAATCAAAATTTTATTTAGTTATTCTGATATTATTAATTACAATAAAAGATAATTTTAAGTTGGATCAACAAAAAAGGTATAAATCTCATTTTAATCCCTGAACTATAGGGTAAACTTCATTTTGACCCCTAAACTATTTATCGTTTTGTTTTGTTCCTTAAACTTTTTCACTTGTTCCAGAGTTGGTCCAAATCATGATTATATTTGATTTCTACCATTATCTTTAAACTGGACATTTTATCTAGATGATTTCTCTCTCAAACTCTCATATGGATTCTAATAAACGAGTTTGCAAATGAAATAAATAAATAAATACAAATTTATCTTGATTTGTGACTAAGAAAGAAAATTTTTTTCTCTCACTTCTGACTCATTTATTTAGAACATCTATGAGAGAATTTGTTTGTCTTAACTATTTAGTTCGAACATAATGGCAACCACTAGACAGAATTGTATTTAGGACTAACAGTGAACAAATCGAAAAGTTTGAACACTAAAATAGAATTAAAATAATTTAGGGATCAAAACAAACTTCACCCTGTTGTTCAGGGGTCAAAATTATATTGTGACCTAAAAAATATAACAATAATCATAAAATTACTCAAAGAAAATAAGACTTGTTTTAAAGAAAATCTAAACAAAACATTTTTGAACAAAATCAAAAGTTCAATATTAATATGTCTCTGATCACTTTTCAAAATTCAGTGAATTTTTTTACACAATAAATAAAATTCCAAGAAAATTATATGGATTTTAACTTTATCATTATACATTACATTTACCATACTATATGCTGTAAAGACTGAAGGATCAACCATCATATCACTAGGAAGGAAAGTACTCAAATATATATTTTATTCAGTACAATACTGTTACATTACATCAATTCTAACATTGTATGATAGAAACAAAGGTACAATAACATACAAGCAGAGCATCAACAGAACAGAAGCCAGCTATATATATATATATGATGATACATTAAGTGAAGAGATCATGGTGATGTGAACTGAAAAGATGTATAAGAGAGAGTACCCAAATCAATACTACTGTGAATGAGTTTAGACTTTGCATTTTCACCAGCAGCACCCAATGCAACATGCAGAGGAAAGAAGTGATCTGGCCAGGGATGAGCCAATCTTGCATGCGGTGCCTTCTCATCATAGTGATTCAC
Organism: Chamaecrista fasciculata; assembly: GCA_003254925.1. Taxonomy (NCBI): domain Eukaryota; kingdom Viridiplantae; phylum Streptophyta; class Magnoliopsida; order Fabales; family Fabaceae; genus Chamaecrista; species Chamaecrista fasciculata. Next base: position 73,196 of record QANZ01045881.1, on the reverse strand, counting down.
ATCTTCATATCTACAGCATCAATTTCAATTCATCAGAAGTTGAAGCTCTTTGATGCATGTGGTGGCCAAATCTTAGTAATTAAACCCTTTAAAAGTATAAACTGGTGATTTCCAAAGCTCAATTATGCATTTATCCAAAGAGCAAACTAACATTCTAGTCTCCAGATTATATAGGCATTATCATTTTAGTCCCTGTTTTTTCACTCGTTAATCGTTATAAGTTAATCCTTATTCTATTACTATACAACTCAGTATCTAGAAGGACTAAATTGCAACAAGTCACGATCTTTGGAGACTAATAAATCAAACATTTAAAAAGTCGACAGATTATAATAAGAACGCCCCATATAATCCAGGGACTAATTGATAGTTTACTTTATCAAAAAATACTGACAAGGATGCAAAACTCACTGATATCCAACCTGAGTTTCATTCTTCAAAAAAATGATTTGAAAGTAATGTTCTAAATGCATAAGGTAGATATGAGAAAGTAAGCTCCTAAAATGACTAAATAGGGAGATTTAACACTTGATTAAAATACCCAAAAAGGAAAAACAAACAGAGAAATTGAGAAATTTGAAAATATTTACCTTCCCTCAAGGATAGAAGCTATCAACCAATCATCAAATTCCTTAGCCCAGGAAGCAACAGGTGCGTTAGGTCGAAGGTCAAGTGCTCTCAAATTATGAACTGCACTCCCAGAACCCATTATGAGCACACCTTCATCCTTGAGAGAAGCCAATGCTTTTCCCAAGTTATAGTGATAAGTCCCATTTTGGTTAGATTGAACAGAAAGCTGACAAACAGGAATATCAGCCTCTGGGTACATCAATATAAGTGGAACCCAAGCTCCATGATCAACCCCTCTTTTTTTGTCTTCATCAACACGGCTTATACCAGATTGAAGTAACAATTCCTTTACCTTCTTTGCCAATTGTGGTGCTCCAGGTGGTTGATATTTGAGCTAGTAAAGGGAGAATGAAATAAAGACAGTTATAAAAATGAACCTAAAACCAAAATCATGGGTTTCAAATCTTCAATTCAAGCCAAACAATCATAGCTTTTAATTTTTGTTCAATATTTAAGAGAAAATTTATCTTTTGTTGCCTAAACTTATCTCAAAACTATGGTTTAGTCCCTGAACATTGAAACTAAACTTTTTGGTATTTAATTTTCTTTTTCTTTTACAAACGTGAACTATGTAATACTTGTAACATTTTCTATGGAGACTAAATGGTTTATGATGTGTAAAAACTATAAAGTATATATCCACATCCAGGCCTAAATCCTAATTTTGAAATAAATTCAAGAAAAAAGAAAGTTTTCTCATAATTTTGTTATAATCTCCTACATTGAAACCCAATCAATGGACGGAAAAAAGATACACAAACTTCCAAGTCAATATCAGAATTCAGAAATACATGCCTCAAAATTGCTACTCATAAACACACATCACTACCAGATGATTCAATATTTCCAAAATTACTTCTCTAATCGCAAAATTTGATGATCATAATCAGTAAAGAGATCCAGAACGAACCCTAACAGAGACGAATTTTGAGTATTTAGCTGATAAATACCTTGTACAAGTCCTTGGGGAAGCCATAGAAGTCGTAAATGGTGTCGTTGCGGTCAACGACGTTGACGGTGGGGACGGCGGTGTCCCAGTGGCCGGAGATGACGAGAATGGAATTAGGGCGGCGAGGATAGAACTGTTTCCACGACTTCAAGAATTCCCTCATCGGAATGGATTCGTCGATCGGCAATGTCGGAGATCCATGGGATATGTAAAACGTATCTTTGAATGCCATATATTATAATTTTCGTCTCTGATTTTGGGATTTACGGAACAACCTTCACTCGCTCGGAATCTCGCTAATACATTCATCGTCGATGAGAATATATAGAAGGTGACCTTGGTGTAAATGAATTTGGTTTGGTTTGGTAGCTTCAAATTCTGTTTTTATAATATTGTTATAACTCACAAAATTATAAGGTAAAAGTGTACTTTTGGTCCTATAACTTTTGTTTAGGTCTCAATTTGGTCCCATAACCATTTTGTTGCACTTTTGGTCTTATATCTTTGCAAAAAAAGTTTTGATGAACTGGGATTTGGCCGATGGTCGTTTCCCGGTTCATAGAGTTACCATCTTGTATTTATAGGTTTACTGAAGAGAGTCCGTTTAAGGAAACTTCCTTGATTGTAGAAGAGATATCTTCAGTGATATGGGAGGTGAATCATAATCTTTCCTATTTCATGTAGGAAGATATTGTTTTGTTAATTAAGGATAAGTGAGTCACTATTTCCTTATTTGCGTAGGTAGGGCGCCTTGATGGCCAAGGCAGAGTCCATGGGAAGGATCTCTGGGGGATCTGTCTTGATTGACAGCAGATCTTGGTTGATCCTTGATTGGTTCCTGATTGGTTCAGGGAATGTTTCCTTATTCCTCGCGTCCTTATGCTCCTTAGGCGCCCATGCCCTCTATGGTTATGGGCGTCCTTGCCCTAGTGGGATTAAGGGCGTTCTCGCCCTACCCCGTGGGCCTATGGCGTGCTGGGCCAAGGTCATCTTCTGCCAATTAGGGCCTCCTAATTATCTGGCCTATTATCAAGTTTCACCACCAATCCCATCTAAAATGAAGATATGAGACCAATTTCGCACTTGACCCAAAGATATGGGATCAATTCTATAACCTGATCAAGAGATATAGGACCAATTCTGCAACATGACCCCAAGACATGAGACCAAAAATGTAACACGGGATTAAATCTGTAATTTTAGCAAACCTTGCAGCAAACCTTGCAACCCAATGAGCTGCAAGGTTTGCACGTCTGTTAATTGCAAAAAAAGTCACCAAAAGGAGATCCTCAAGTTAGTAACAAATATCATTAAAAATAGCAAAAATTTGATTTATAAATAATAAAAATAAACTATTTAATTCTCAAACAATTACAATCGTCAACTAATTGTCTAAGTAGTCTCTAATTACAAACGTCAACTAATTGTCTAAGTAGTCTCTAAAACATTTCTCTAGGACTTAAATTGGTGACGTAATTATTATATGCATGTGTACCAAAAATAATTGAAAAAATAATTACAATAACTTTTAGTTTCAATTACTTTCCCTACTTTTTGTAGCTGCAATAGGTAGGCTTCAAGAATATTATAACAACTAAGGTTATCATTTATCTTCTCTTCATTATCTAAATATGAGTTGTAAATGTGGAATGAGTCACAATTTTATTATTTTTATCGGTCTAAAGCTAATAAAAATAATAGTACTTCAATTTAGGTTTAGGTTTGATTTTTCAACTAATTAAGATGTTATGGTGACATTTAACATAGTCACATCAACAATTAACATTCATTTTAAGCATGGCAATTTCCCCATAAATAGAGATCTTGAGATGCAAGGAAAATTTCCCATGACAGTGATCGAAGACAAGACGAGGAGGACAAGGAGTGGCGGGGACGAGGAGTACAGCCCCATCCCTGCCCCACGCAGGTGCCATCCTTAATTCATGTTATTATATTAATTAACAAATAACGTCTAAGTGACTAAATAGTTAACAATTGTAATGGCCAAAAAATATTTTGACGATTTTAAAAAATCAAAGATCAAATCATATATTTTTATTTTTTAATAATTAAATCGTTGGTTCAATAAAATTTTAAGACCAAATGATAAATTTTCTCTTTAAATTTTATAAATTGTAATATATGAAGATAAGAGTTGATGAATCAAGTTATCGCCCAAGGGGCTTTACCTGGTTCAGTGAGGAACTCCGATGGTTGGTTCCTACAAAATCAATGAACAGCAGGAGGTTCCCTACGATTCACCTCCGATGTTTAAGTTAGTAGAGAGTATTTAGTGATTAGTCTAGACTGAATCAAAGAAGTTACCTCAAATGATTTTCCTTTCAACCTATTATAGTTTGGGCTTGGCAAAGAAAGTCCTTGATTTGGGGGATCTGATATCCGTGTGATTCTAGGAGAATTAATTTGGTTCCGTGATTTGAGGAGAGAATCTCTTGGCGAGATATTGGGGGAATCAGAGATGTTGGCTCCTAGATATTGGGATGCGGATCGTGCAATATTTCAGAAGATACTTGCGATGGCTCCCTACAGTCGACGCCTTGTAGCAAGGTCGCCGACCAGGGAATGGCGAGGTCGCCGCTGCTTATGGTGTCTTACATTATTATATTATCATTAGTCCCTTTGAAAAATTGTATTTATGTCCCCGTTGTTTGTGTCCCTGCCTGTCATAGCCTTATCTCGGCGTTGACCTGGCGAGCGCGTATTTGCTTAGAGCTTCACGATGTTTTTCCTTAGCTTTGTTAGAGAATTCTCGTTTGTGGCTAGCCTTCCAAGAGGTGTTTCTCGCCTGGGGTGGGTGCCATATCCACGGGACGGCTAGGCGTCTAAGGATCGTTGTTCCAGGGGGCGTTCCCCTGAGCGATGCGTAGGGCGTCATGCCCGTTTTTAAATTTTCTTGGGCAATTTCGCGTTGAGGAGGAGAGCAATTTGAGAAATTGACATTTATTAAAAATGAACTAATAGTCTTGGACATGGGTAATAAAAATTACGCGTAAAAGTAAACGATAAATAAAGCTTCCTAGGGGAAATAGAGTTTTAGCTTGGAAATGTTCCATGAGCTGGGTGGGCGATGGCCTTCTACTGTCTCGAGACGATAGGCGTTTTAAGCATGGCGGCGATGACCCTGGCAGTCTTGCTTGCTTTTTGGTTCCATGTCGGCAAAAGCATTTCCTCTGCATTTGATCCAAGTCTTCTTTTGTAATAAATTCTTCTATTTGGGCTAGGAGGTCATTTAAATCCTTCGGGGGCACGGTACACTAGTTCCTTTTGAGCGAAACCCGGTCGCACTCCAGCTAGAAATGAGTGCACAACGATATTTTCACCTATATCTTTGATGCTTAGGCAAAGCTTGTTGAACCTAGCTAGAAAATCCCTCAGCGTCTCTCCACGAGCTTGTCACACGTAGGTCAGAAATCACCATTGTCTACTTGTACACCCTATTGGAAGCGAAACACTTGAGGAAAAGATCCTCCAGGTCCCTGAAGCAGTGGACGGTGCGATCTTGGCGAACTAATCTAGGTCGGTCCTTCCAAAGTGCTAGGGAATAGTTTGCACTTTTGAGCGTCTCTAATGTTTGATATCTGCATAGCTGCTTTGAAGGTCTTCAGATGATCCTCTGGATCCTTCTTCCTAGTGTAGCGGGTGAGTTTTATGGGCATTTTGTAGTTAGTATCCAACGGGGCGGCCTTCACGTGCGCCGCTAAGCCTCCTTCCATTGTAGGCGTTGCTCCTACCTCTCCTCCTGGTGCGCATGGAGGGCGGCATAGGATTATACAACCCCTAGGACATCGTCTGTTGACTCACAGCTTGCGGGTACATGGGATAGTCATCGTACCCGTAATAGTCGTCGGGCGACGCCCATCCTTGGTAGGTCAATGGTGGGTACTGGCTCATCATGTTGGGGGGAGCCACGTTTACCGCTCCTAATGAAGCAGGTGCTTGGTTCTGGGTTCCCACATTGTTGGCTTCAACCTGTTTCCCGAGAACCGGAGGAGTATCCGGGTCTTCAATCGCCGCTTTCCCCTTGTCCTGCCCTGGAACCACGACCTTCCCAGCCATGAAGTTTTGTATCTCCTGGCAAAATGCTGCAAACTCGATCCTTATTAAAGCCTTGAAGGCTGCAAAGTCGTCCTCCTGAGTTACTGGTGGAATCCTTGGTACGATTGGCGATGTGGGCGCTGGAGTGCCATTGTTGTTAAGCCGATCAAAGCTCGGAGGAGGAGTAACCGAACTGGGCTGATTGACGGAGCTTCCAGGTGTTTCCTCCTTCCGGTTTTCGTTGCAAGGTTCATCCATGGCTAAAAAGTTGGTTTAGAGATTTCACAACTCAAATTAACAAATATAGAAAGCATATGAATTTGCATGTGTAAAGTTAACTTGATCATTTGTTTGACCTCGATTACCAGGAGACAACCCAGATTAATGAAGAGGAAAAACATGGATTAGTGAAAAGAAAAACCCAGACTAATGAAGAGAAAAAAACCGAGATTAATGAATGAGCAAAGCAGTAGAGTAAAAGCAGAGAGAATGATTCTCCCCACAGACGGCGCCAGTGATGAATCAGGTTCTTCCCCTAGGGGCTTTACCTGGTTCGGTGAGAAACTCTGATGGTTGGTTCCCGCAAAATTAATGAACAGCAGGGGTTCCCTGCGATTTATCTCTGATGCTTAAGTTAGTATAGAGTATTTGGTGATTAGTCTAGACTGAATCAGAGAAGTTACCTCAAATGACTTTCTCTTCAACCTATTATAGTTTGGGCTTGGCAAGGAAAGTCATTGATTTGAGGGATTTGATATCCGTGTGATTCTAGGAAAATCAATTTGGTTCCGTGATTTGAGGAGAGAATCTCTTGGCGAGATATTGGGGGAATCAGAGATGTTGGCTCCTAGATATTCAGATGCGGATCGTGCAGTATTTCAGAAGATACTTGTGAGACCTCCTAGCAGTCGTCGCCTTGTAGCAGGGTTGCTGACGGGCAGCAACCAGGGAACGGCGAGGTCGCCGCTCGGAGTGGCACCTCCCGCTGCTTATGGTGTCTTCAATTATTATATTATCCAGAGTTATTTTAAAAAGTCTCACAATATCTTTTACGTATTTTCGTGAGATTAGTTATTTGGCTCTATGTTTTTTTCACGAATTTTTATATAAAAAATTATCAAAAACTTTCAAATATAAAGTTATTTGAAATTTATTAATCATTATAATTCATAAGCATCTCACAATATCTTAGGTGACACGTATCAAATTGATAACAATTTTGCTTGTATCACGTCAAAAATTATAATTTTGTCTGTAACAAATTAAATTAGAAAAAACATTTATGAAAAAGAAAACCCCACTGGAAAAACATTTCTATATTATGTACAAATTTGACTATTTGAACACTTAATTCAACCCTAAGGTTTCAGAAACTGTTTAAGTTGTTCGCTTAATGTTCGGAAGTTTAAGTATTTATTTCGTACAAAAAACATTTTTTGAAAAAAAAAAACCATTTAACAAAAATCTGTTTTGCACTTTGGTATAAATTAATGTGCCAACGGGGTTAGGTTGACTTGGATTTTGTGGCACGTGAAGAGGTTAGGTAGAGTAGGGGTAGATGCGTAACATCGCAGATTGACAGGGGTGGTTTTGTAATCTCATTATTTAAAAAATGATATATTATTACTTTGTCAATTGCGTTAAAGTCAAAAAAATATTTTGGTCTCTAATTTTTACCTCAAATTTCATTTTGGTCCCTAATATTTTTTCCTTTTTGTTTTAGTCCTTAATATTTTCTTAAAGTTTCATCATTTGGTCATATTTCTCTTGATTCAAACCTAAATATGATTACATCAAAACTACGTGTTAAATTTGTCGAGTTCTTTCTGTGTTAACAATTTTAACCAGACAAAGAAATAACTCGTCAAAAGTAACTTGTAGTTTCGATTCTGTTGCATTCGAACTTAAGACGAGAGATATATGATCAAATTCATAAAACAAACAAGCTATTTTCAGATCCGATTTTATGTTCAATTTGACTTCGTTTGTCAATAACTCTTTAGTTATTTATTAATTTTGAGTTATATAATAATTTACATAATTGAAATTTTATTAATTTCTAATTGCTCAATTACTCTTTTATCTACCAATGCAATGTAAATATTGGGTTCAACAATAACGATATCTTTGTCTGAGTCATTAGTAAAAATAACTACACATTTAGCCTTTCTCTAACTACACTGTTATATAAGTTTTTATATATTCACCTTTAGCCATGGCTGCAGCTGTGAGCATAGTGGAAAGCAGCAAGATAAACAAAATTACGTATTGAAAAGCATATATCTGATAAAAAGAAAATCATATTAGTCCAGTGCATAAGATGCTAACCAATCAAAAAATCTTGACTAGCAAACAAACCTAAGGGAAGAACAAGCACATCAAATGTGAAGGTGTGAACTTACATCTCAGCCACCGAAGTTTGATTAAACATATATATTAACTTAATAGAAATTCAAATATAATTACCATATATCAAGTAGAAAAAAAAAACAAATATGTCACTCTGAGAGCAGGTGAGCAGCCAAAAAATGCTATTAATGAATCAATACGGCAAACAATAGTGTGAAAACAATGAAGGATAATATTTTTCCTTTTACAGTGAGACAGTAAATAAAAATTTCCTGCTAAAACAAGAAGATTTTGTGCTCTCTCCCCAAAAGATCAATTAGAAAAAAAAAAAAACTGAGCCGGCTTTACCCCCTTTCAAGAGGTCCAGGGAGAAAAATACAAGAAAAGAATAAACTAGGAAAGGTCAAGAATTTTATTTTATTGACCTTTTCAACTTCTTCCTCGCAGAATTTCGTTTAGCAGTTTGCTGGGAAGCATAATTTCTGAGCTTTTCAAGAACCTTCCTTTCACTGATTCGCAGCATCAAAGAATGGAACAACTTTCTCTCTTTAACACTCTTTAATACCTCAATATCATCTTCCATTGAATTCAGACCATAGAGACTCTCACGCATATCAGCAAGAGACAATAAAGCATCAAAAACTTTTCTTGTCAGCAAGGATTCCTTGGTTATACTAGATACTTCTTTTGACAAGATATGATAATCGTCCGAAAGAGTAGTTTCCTTTGTTTTGTGAACATTTCCTGCAATGGATATTGAAATGTCTAACTTCTGGTATGCATCTTCTGGTAATAACATAATGTACAATAAAATCAAGAGTTCAATCTGTGGTTCTCCATTCGTTGATATCTCAAAATATTCTGAATTTTGACTGAAACATGCAGAGTAGTCCAACTTTTTCCAAAGAGAGACTCTTGCTCTAGTGTATCGGCCTGAGAACAAAGAAGAACACCATTGAAGCACTAGTTCAAAATCGATGTTCACAATATCATAGGGATTATCTTGCTCGGTAAATCCATATCTGTGAAGCAAAGCTGCATTACCCATTGACCCATAAGTATTAAACACCTGACAGGATAGAGACCAATTAGTACTGAATTACCTCAGAAGGAACAGGAAAGAAGAGGCAAACTAGGTAAAAGAAAAACTATATCTTCTACTCAGATTACCATAAAGGATGTTACCAAAATTTCAAACAGAAAATTACAACCATATCACACCATACTACCAAAACTATCCCCACAGAGGGCAAAAATAATTATTACCCATAGAGGAGTGAAAACTGAAAATAAACTGCAAACATATAAAAAGAAGTCCGTGTTCTTACCTCAGCTCCAATGCTGACATCTTTTATCATAATCATCTCCAGCATTGAAGGATCACTTTCTTCAACTGAAGGAGACTCCAAGTTTCTATCACTGCATTTGGCAATAAAAGCTGTATCCAACTCAGTCTCATGATCTATAGAAGAATTTTGAGCCGATTCTTCTTCATCAGTGACACACTCGTTATCTTCATCAACATCACTGTCAGATTCATCGTTAGAGGATACATTGGTGAAATGCACATCCTCAGCATCTGTTTTGTGATTGAAGCTGGAGTTGAAAGGAGATTAAAACAAATTACTAGAATAGAAACATGATCATAAACATACCTTACTAAGTGCATAACCATAAACCATATATACATTTCTTTCTTTAACAGTTATTAGCCATCAGTCTAATGAGATTAAGGACTCATAAGAAGATGATTAGCATGCATCCATAAGCCCACGCTGGTTACTTCACAGTTCAGACATTGTAACTAGGCTTGATACGTTGTACAAATAATGTTCTAAATGATCACCTCTTAAGATATTTTAAGTTCATGAACTCAAACCATGAGGATAATTGAATGCATTATGGTATACAGTTTTCCACTTGAATATCATTTTTTTCCTACTTGCATCAAGAACATAAAAATCTTAACAAGGTAGGAATTGGCATCCATACATAGTGAAGTGACAATCATTTTTAGCTCCCCAAGGATATCAGACAATACAATCATTGTCATTTTATTAGTGCTGCATAAGGTTATCCAGGTAACAACAGAAATATATGTTACTGATTTGCATTAGCATTAGCAAGGAAGTCTACCAGATAAATTACAACCAGAATGTAGTGTCATGAGACATTGAGGACCGATTTCCAGCATAGGAATAAGAAAATATGGCAATAGATTAAGCTTTAAAATTACATCTTTGATCTGATAGCATAACTAGTGTATTTATATTTTGTTGCAATAAGGTCAATATAGCTTACTAGTGGCTTTGCATGTTTTAAAGAGCATGTAAATATTATTTACAAAATTTTAAATTATAAATAAATTATAAATTTAAAAGTAGTCGGAAGTGAATTAATTTGTATAGTAATTTCTCACTAACTTGCAACTTTCTTTCAGTAAGTTAATTATTTTTTATTTGGTATTATTTATTATTATTATTTTTAATATTATTTTATATTTGTTATACTTTAATATTATTTAGTTTTGGGAGCTTTAATATTATATAGTTTTGGGAGATGGACTATCAGAAAGCCTCAAAACCATTCACTAGTATAGATATTTAAAGACTTTAAATGCATCTCTTTAGTTAGGTTTTGAGGTTTTAGGAGAGTTAAAGACCAAATCAGAAGGAAACCAAATGACAGGGAATGTGGATTTTAATTTAGGAAGGGAAGTAATTTATGTTACAAATGAAAAATTCATATTTGACTTAATCATGACTAACATCATATAGTACCACAAATGTTTCGATTAATTACCAAAAAAAAAAAACGATAAGCAAAGAAAAATGGATAGGTTACAAGAGATTAGGAAGATATTTCAACCTGCAATTTATCACTCAAGAGCAGGAGGATATTTGTGAATAAATGTATTATCTAAAAGAATACTGTAAGTCTATGAGACATTCTAATATGATAGATTATTAGATTATTAGATACCATTTTATGACCTATTGATGATACCACTAGAATTTTACTTACAGATCTGCCAAGGGAACCATGCCAAAACCATGGTAATCATCTATTTCAAAAGACCTTGAAGCAATGAGACTTCTTGCAGCAAAATATTCTTCTATGCCAAAAAATTTTGGGTTAAGCTTTAAAGATGCAGAATCCAATAGGGGCAGGATATTCTCTTCCCAGTCATCATAGATAAGAGCCTTGTCCTCTTGCACTATCTGCCTACAATTGCATAAGAGATCAGAAAAATCTCATCAAAGGTAATGATGAACAGAGTAGCATTTAAAAGCACTGCCATGTTGCCATATTTGAAAGAAGTTCCCTAGTTCCAAAACTGTATTTCAAAAATATTGAAAGATATGAAACTTGTAAGGATTCAGGTATTCTACTACAGCCTTCATGAGTTCAGTGTCCAGACAGTGCTATTATCAAGTATCGCTTTCTCCTCTTTCAAGAATGTATTTATGAACATAACGAAATGTTAATGTTACTGAAATCCTGAGAAAAATGCCAGATAATAATAATAATAATAACTCTTAATATCATGAAAAAATGCAGTTTAGTTTTGATCCTTCCCTGGCATGTCAAAGAAGAAAAATAAGCATACATAAACTCATCCGTAATTAATACTCCCTCCGGTTCTATATATTTGATGTTTTGGAGAACTTTTTTTTTTTTTCCAAAATACCTGATGTTTTACAAATTCAAGAGAACATTAATTATTTTTTTACTATTCTATCCCTATTACATATAATAGAGTCATAAATGAATAAACATTTCCCAAGTAATTTAATAGGGATAGTTTAGTCTTTTTATCTCATTTTTTTCTTCATCCTAGGTGAACTAATCATTCTCTTAATCTGTATACATCATATACTAGGAAGCATGGACACTTCATTTTGAAGGCGTGTCGCCGTGTCAGACACGTGTCAGTGTCCGACACTCGTATGACACCGACACGACACATATCCATAAATATTAGAATATAAATCAATTTTTTGTAACTTTAACATGATAAGCAAGAGAAAATAATAATAGATATGACATATATTATGAATAAAAATTGTAATTTTTAATTTTTTCATTAAAAATTATGAATATTTAATTATTTATATATATAAATATATGCCGTGTCGTGTCGCGTAATTTTGAGAGTTTGACGTGTCGATGTGTCCGTGTCCGTGTCGTGTCCCGTGTCCGTGTCAGTGTCCATGCTTCATAGATCATATATATAAAACCGGAGAGAGTAATATCTACACACAATAAAAAAAAAAAATCTGCAGCCATTATTTACTGTAATAAATTTGAGCAGTCAATATGTGATCAATGCAACACGATCATCTACTTTCATAGTTCTATATGAGCAAATCAAATAATCATTGCAAAGCAAATGTAGTAACTAGTAACCAAACAATAATCATAATTCATAATCACCTTGTGTAGCTCAGTCCCATTCAAAAGCTGATTCACTTCATTCAGAGTCCAAACCAAAGGCAACTCCTCCTGATGAGGCAAGAGCTGAAGGTAACCAGCCCAAGGAGACTCTTGGCCCAAGCTTCTCTCATACATCAAAGCCACAGCTAACCCTAGATAACCATCCAAACCAGCGTCTTCAATCATTTGACGCGCTCCACTAGTCTTCATGGTAAGACAAGCATCCTTCGGTATTCTGCCAACAACATCGCCTTCCTTCAATTGGCCCAAAGCTCGCACCGCAATTCCATCTTCTGGACTATCTACGAACTCCAGCGCATCGCTGAATTCAAAACCCTTCGATTTCATCCATCGCTTGAACGCCCGCACCCGCCTATTATTCAGACAAACAAAGCGAATTTAGTAACGGAAACAGATATTCGGTGGGATTTTCTAGGAAAATGAGCAGGAAAAAAAAAGTGAGAGAAAGTAGAGAATACCTGGAGGTGGCCATGAGAATTGAGAAAGAACGATAGGCTTTAGCGGCGGGAGATATTCGTCGAAGGAAGAATCTCAGATTAACGATCGGATTCGGTTTCAGTTGATTTGGGCCATTTTGGGTTGGATCAGATTGGAAATCCAATGGGCTTGTCAATGTGCTTAGGGCAACAGCATCATTTTCCTTTCTAAATTTTATTAATTTTTAATTTTTAATTTCACCTTCAATCTTTTTTTCTTGTCAATTTTGTCTTTAATATTTTATGTTTTGGTCAATTTTATCTTTTGACTAACTTCTTTCAATAAATTAATGATATAATTAATCTTATTTTAAAATCTGAGTTAAAATTTGAATTCTCTTTTTTGTCAATTTTACATTATATATCATTAATCACGTAGAGCATGTTGTTAATATTTAGCTAAAGTCAGAGAAAAAAATAAAATCGACCAAAATGTAAAATATTAGAGACAAAATTGACAATAAAAAAATATTAGGGACAAAATTCAAAGTTAATGTAAAGTTTAGTCTCTTAACTTTTAGTGGATTAATGATTTAGTAGTGAGAGAGCTTAGAAGGAGTTTTTCTTTTTTTTTCCTTTCATGTTTCATTTTTCCCTCCACTTAGAAGGAGTTTTTCTTCCTTGTTTGTGAAGAAGTTCCCCTCTTCAATAGTGAGAGAGTTTTTGTCCATAAAACCCCTTTGTATCTTAGAGATCTATAATCCAAACCTCTTCTCAAAAACAAGTTTATGGTGAAGAACTTATCCTCAAAGACGATTTCAAGAGCTGGCAGAATCTTTGAAGAGTAACGAAGAAGATGCAAATCGGACTACAAACAAGTGGTGTTCTGTGCTTGATGTCTGGTTTGTTTCCTTTGTTTTTTTTTAGATGAAGTTTTTGCTAGTTTAGTTCTTCCGCTCTTTATTAAAGTTTGGTGATGATCTATTGTAATCTTTCTTTCCTCTCGTGTGTTGCTTGGGGTTAGGTTTCTCTGTAATGGGTGTTTTTCTCTGACTCCTTTAGGTGGAGCGTGGGTTTAGATTTTTTTATGTGTATTTGTTGGCCTACTTGGTCTCCTCCTTCCCCGCCAATGTAGATCTAGCTTTGAATCTTGTATTCTGACCCAAAACACATGGTTAGTTGATAAAAAATGGTTAGAGTTAGAGGGACCAAAATGTTGACTTTTGTAAAATTTTACGGGCTAAATCATATTTTTATTTTTTTTAAAATTAAATCGTTAACTATTAAAAATTAAGGGACGAAAGAATAAGTTTCCTTTAATGAAAAATTAACTGTTTAGTCCAAACAAAATAATAAGACTTACATTTCAGTTAAAAGATAAAATCATAAAATAATAAAATTCGATAGTTAAATAAGTAATTAACTAGTTATATTTACTATAGTGGATCTAGGTTTAATTACAAATATGATTTATTTTTCAAAAATTATTAAGTAATATGTCAATTATGTTTAAAATTATGTGAAATTTATTATTGGATAACAATTGATGTTTTAAAAATAAATAAATGATTCAATCATTAAAAGATAAAAATTTGTTGATTCAGTTCATAAAATATAAAATAACAAACTTTAATCTCTTTAAATATGCAATAGCGATCAATTTTTTGATTCTTTTTTAGTTTCTCAAGGTATCTCCTAGCCCGACAGATTAAGGATTAATTCTCCGCGAATCAGTGTTTAATGGATTTACCGCTGGCCAATTGGTTGTTGTATATTAACGTATTAATTTAGATTTTTTTTCACACCATTTGTAAATGAAATTTCAATAAATTTTGTATGAAATCAAATTTCTCATTAAACTTTAGTTGATTTTTTCAAAAACAAAAGACTACAATAATTATAATTATATTTTTGAGAAACTAAATTTTATAATTTTTACATTCCAATAAGAAAATTAAACTTTCAACGTTTAAATCATTATTTACTTTTCTTTATAAAGAAAATAAATTAATTGTAATCGAATTTTCAAATAACTAATTTCCTATTTCTCTTGAATGAATGAAGTAACCGTTTTATGGGGACCCGTTAGCACTCAGCGGTGAATAGTCAATTTAGGTTGGTTCAATTGACTTCTCATGTGTCTTGTCTTTAAGAAAAAAATAGTGCTAAAAACTAAAATTAAATTAATTTCAAAAAATGAGTTGATCGAATTGGTGAGTAGTCGATATAAGTAATTTAGTCTAGTTTAAATAGGATTTCAAATTTATATCTCATAAATGTAAGACAAAAGTATTAATTTTGTTCTCAATCTTTTTTTTTTGTCAATTTCGTTCCCAATGTGCGATATTTTGGTCAATTTTATCATTTGACTAACTTCTTTCAATAAATTAACGATAAACTATATCTTGTTTTTCAATCTGAGTCAAAATTTGATTTTATTTTTCAATCAATTTTACATTATATATCATGTGTGAAATCTAAATTAACTATGACAAACAAATAGATACTAATTTAGTTTTCTTGTAAAATATTTTAAGGTTATCATGTACATTAAAATCGAACCTTCACTTACACTACATTTGTCTTCACATTTTCGCTTTGTCATCGCTATAAATACATCAAAAGAATAAGAAAATAGATAGAACTCGAAGCACATAAAGAGGCGATACTTAAACGACAGTGACCACAACGAAAAAAGTTTCGACATTAAACGAAGACACAGAGAGAGAGAGATAAGAGGCTGACCGATAAACTAGGTGCGTAGGTTCGTTTCACTGATTCTCTTCTTCACTCTTTGTTTGATTTCTAGGGTTTTGTTTGGTTCCACTGTTGAAATCCGACTTCATTCTGTTTGGTTTCCGAGAAAAAGCTTACAATGGAAAGGGAAATTATGTGTTGATTGCATGTTCACGTTCCCCATTAATGTTCTTCTTTTTTTTCTTTTTCAATTTTTCTCTTTAGGAATTGGATGGTATGGTTCTAAATTGGGTGTTTCCTTAGTGCACCGACCTTTGGGGTCTTGTTTTCGTTCAATCTATGTGCTCTTGATTTGTTATTTCTGCGACAGTTTTAGCATTAACAGCGTAATTGTATAACTTTTCTTTTGTTTTATCTTGAAGTTAAATTCAATTTGATATTCTTCTTAGATACGAAAAGGGTTGAATTTTTCCATCTCAATTTGCTTATAAGAAACAATAAGATTCTTTCAAGTTTTATGAGTAATTTTTTTTTGGGGGGGTGGGGGTGGGATTCTTCATCTGTTGACGTTGTACACACCGTTCAACTTTAATTTGTAATTGTTTGTAGGTACTGTTGCCAGATTAAGGGTAAAGTGAAAATGGGATTGCATGTTCTCTTTTATATCTCGTTGATTGCTAGCTTATAGTCTTAGCTTGTCGCGCTATCAAATTCTGTCTCTTACTCTTTTCAGGCTTTTTCCTATTACTTCTTTTAATTTATAGCTTCTACTTGGTTTACTTTGTGTATGAATAAAACTGTTTCTCCGTGGGAAAATAATGTAATTTCAATTTTTAATGCAAATGTGGCAGTGAGCTTGGCATTATCCCAGACTCATGTAGTTTCTCACTTTGTCATGCTAGGTTGCAGCTAGAAGCTGTCTACAGCAGTGATAGGCATTATTTTGGCTATCAGACTACTTTCTGATCGGGTTTTATGTCTGCACTGGATTTTCACTATGAGTGGTACACCTAAAAGATCTCATGAAGAGACTGTCCATTCCTCATCAAAGGCCCCGCATGATGATTTGGGTACATATTCCAAATTGCCTTCATCAGTTTCCAATGAATATCATATTACTTATGATTTAGGTCAGGATTCAAGGGTGACAAAGACACCACGTAGTGAATCTCGTGATACCGACAGAAGATCTCCTCTTCATTCAGTATATCGGATGCCATCATCTTCAAATGATCTGCATGTAGATCATCCTGCCAGTTCTGAGAACAGGGTAGAAGCAAGGGATTCCAAGGACAGTAGAGATCTCCGGGTTGATAACCGTGATATAAAAACAGAGAAGAAGGAGTTGCATGGCGAGGCAAGGAGAGATTCTCAGATTGCTAAGAGTGAGAAGGATGTACGTGTTGAGGGTAGGGGAGATGACAACAAGGATGTCAGATATGATCGAGACACTCGTAATGATTCAAAAGGTGACAGTAAGATAGAAAAGGATGGTTATGGTGTTGTAAGTGGTCACTTGAATTGGAAGGAATCAAAAGAATACCATAGGGGAAAAAGATATCCTGAGACCTCTGGTGGGAATTTGGACTCCTGGCATATGCCACGTGGTAATTCACAAGGTGCCCTTGAAGTTGGGAAGGAGGCTTCAACAGCAGAAGAGAGAGATTATATGGAAACCCATGAGGCTGTTGGGGAGAACAAAGTTGAACCAAAAGGTGAAGATAGATTTAAGGATAGGGACAGAAAAAGAAAAGATGTGAAGCATCGTGATTGGGGTGAGAGGGATAAAGATAGAAGTGACCGTAGAAGCAGTACTCCAGTAATCAATACCAGTAGTGAGAACAAAGAACCTGCCAAAGAAGATAGAGATGTTGAGAGGTGGGATAGGGAAAGAAGAGACCTTCCTAAAGAGAAAGAAAATTTAAAGGAGAGGGAAAAAGATCATGTTAAGAGGGATTTATGGAATGGAGTGGAGAAACAAGCTTCAAATAATGAGAAGGAAGCTGGTGATGCATCAGTCAAAATGCCGGAGCAAGAAAATATCTTACCAGAGCAGAAGAAACAGAAAGATTTTGATAGCTGGAAAAATGTTGATAGGGAGGCCAGAGAGAGGAGAAAAGAAAGGGACAATGATGTGGAAGGAGATAGACCTGAGAAGCGGATTAGGAGCTTAGACAAAGAATCCGATGATGGATGTACTGATGGGGATGGCGTGACAGAGAAGGAGAAAGAAGTCTACAATTATAGTGTTCAGCGGAAGAGGATGCAGCGGTCAAGGGGGAGTCCTCAAGTGGCTAATCGTGAATCACGTTTTAGATCTCGTGCTCAGGACAATGAAGGGTATTTTTCCCTGTATCTTGCTTTTTTGATTGTTTAAAATTTAATTGTTTAATAAGTATTTTTCCATTTCCAAATATCTTGTGGAATTGCTTATAGAATGTTTTCCCCCTGTTTATATCATTATCTGTTATTTGTATTTTTTGAAACTTCAGAATACTATAAGAAATTTCAAATGATATAGATCATTTTTCTGTCTTTCTTCTTTTGCTTTTTCCATAATTTCATTTGGAAGGGCAGTAATGTAGTCCTTTTGAAGAGTTGGCATTGTTTGTTTTGGTGTGCTACAGTAGCTTTCAACAACTCACATCAAGGATCTTCTGCACTTGCAAGTCTAATGTGCATTGGAATGACCACTGAAACAACTCAAATAACAAGTGATTACTTCCCCAAACAAATTAAAAATTTTAAGGCAATATCTCTAGAATACTAATTTATTAGAACAAACGTTTCTTGTTTTTTGTGCTATTATGCTATCTTATATCTTGGACCTTCGGACAGATAGGCTTATGCCTAGGAATTCATGCATCTGTTGTCATTTATTGTAAAATGTGTTTTTCCATATATCTCCAAGTAAACATGGAAATTGATTATGTGAAAGATACTTGGGATATAATTGTTTTTATTTTTATTATTATTTTTTTAAACTAAAGAAGCTGGTTTTGAAGAGGACAATGTCTAGATGTAGTGTAACTATTGAACTTAGAGAAGCTTTGGGGACAAGTTCTGATTCATCTTTTGTTTTTCTTCCCTTATTCATTAAGAAAGCACATTAGCTCAAATTTTACATGGTTTAAAAATTGGTTACATTGAAATTTACCCTTTCCTTTCTGGAATTAAGGATGTTGACTGAATTCTTTGTATTATTTATCTGATACTATCTGGTTCATTTCTTTTGCAGGTCTCAAGGTATGCTGCTGTTGTATTTTGTTTAACTGGCTTGAAGTTATTTGGCTTGTTGTGTACTACTGGATATGTGTCTTCATGAATTAGTGCGGGCTCAGCAAAAACTACTTTAGTTAGCACACTGCTGCACACATTTTGATATTATCTCCTTTGATAATGGATAGATAGATACAACAAAGATGTCCAGTGCGTTTCTATATAAGTAATAAGATCCCTTGAAAAAAGTGAGTATGCGACCAAAGGGAAGAAGTGATAATTAGGAGAGTGAGGAGGGGAACAGTATCACTTTAGTCTTTCAAATCAGTTTTTTGAAGAGGAACTTCTGGTGATTAGGAAAGTTAGTTAGGAACAGTACCACTTTTGATATTTATTTCATGTTTTCTGATAATATATATGCTATCATGTGTTAGTTAATTTTTGGTGCTTATTGATGATAGGAGCTGCATATCTTTTTCTAGCCTTGCTTGTCCTCGATGTATAAGTTTCTTGTATTTCAGGGAAAGTAGAAGTATCATCTGTTGTTTACAAAGTTGGTGAATGCATGCAAGAATTGATAAAGTTGTGGAAGGAATTTGAATCATCCCAAGTGGAAAAGAATGGTGAAAGCTCTAACAGTGGTCCAACTCTTGAAATACATATACCAGCTGAGCATGTCACTGCAACTAACCGCCAAGTGAGATCATCCTGCTTTTTGTAATGGGTAACCTTTTGATTTTTGGGTGGTGAGGGATTTGGTGCTTTCTTTCCCTTATATTGAAGACTTGTCCCCCTGCTTGTTGCAGTTATGGAATCTTCATTGCTTGTTTTGTTTTCTCTGTCTTTATTTATTATCATTATGTTGCTTGTTTTATTTTCTCTGCATTTATTTATTATCATTGTGCAACATTGTAAATTTATCATATATCCTATAATAGTATAATGTATCTGTTATTTGATATAAAATAATCTTAGGAGTTAAAATTGTGATTTTTAGTTGTTGATCATTATTATTTTATGATGAAATATTTTGCAGCAAAAATGTTATTATTCATATTCATCTAAACAAAAAAGGCTTACAACCACTTAAATTAGAGAGAAATATTCCTAATTATGTTAGGAATCCTAAACCTACTTGGAAAAGATAATAATAGAAAAAATCTAATTCTATTTGAAAAAGATAATGATTATAACAGAAATAAAATTCTAATCCTAAAAGATAATAATAAAATAAGAAATAAGATAATTCCTAATAACTCCTATGCTTCTCTACATTTTATGATTTACATTTTTATGTTCTTATCAAGCTATTTTCCATGTCTTTTTCGTTCTTTACTTTCTGTTTGTTTCCTGTTGGTGTTTCTATGCTTGTTACTGATGCAATGGACGCAAAGTTTATAGTTCATATGATAATTTAAATGCAAGTTTTAATGATGCTTTCCTTTCATACATGAGTTTTGAGAAGTATTTGCAGCCTGAATTGGATATTTTTTTCTACTTTGTTTATGATTCTAAATCTGTCATTTTAGTTCCAGTAATGAGTATTTATCTGTCATTTTACTTCCAGCATTGCAGTTATTCGAAACATATGGATGCCAGATTCCTACAAACCCTTAACCTAAGAAGCATGAACACTTCATTTTGAGGGCGTGTCGCCGTGTCGGACACGTGTCAGTGTCCGACACCCGTACGACACCGACACGACACATATTCATAAATTTTAAAATATAAATCAATTTTTTGTGACTTTAACATGACATATAAGAGAAAATAATAATACATATGACATATATTATGAATAAAACTTATAATTTTTAAATTTTTCATTAAAAATTATGAATATTTAATTATTTATATATATAAATATATGGCGTGTCGTGTCGCATAATTTTGTGAGTTTAGCGTGTCGCTGTGTCCGTGTCGTGTCCGTGTCAGTGTCCATGCTTCCTAGCCCTTAACCAACCAAAATGAATATTTATCTATATCGTCTAAGAGGTTGTTAAAAAGGAAATATGTGAATATGTTTCGGACAGTGGATATAAATAATTAATCGTGAGGGGTCAATGGGGGATAATAGATTTGTACGTGGTGCTGTGGAGTTTGGACTTTGCAAGTGACTCGGAAAAATGATATTATATTACTCATGTTCGTGAAATTTATGTCATATTTGATTGAAATCCTGAATGAGTTGGTAGAAATTCATGATGGTGGTCTATTTAAGTTAAATGATTCACATATTACATCAAGAAAATGTTATACTATGATGAAATTGTGCTGAGAACTTGAACAACTTTGGAACCTGTACTCTTGTAGGTATAGCATCGGAACTTGTCTTTGACTATCTGTTATTATTGTGTTGACTACGTTAATTGTTGGATACTTGTTATTTGGTGTGCATAGCATTTATTAAGAGTAAGAAGTAGGTAAACGTTGTTAAATGCATTAATTTTCCAGAGTCTATAAATATGTATGTAAACTCCATTTTCATGATATAGAAAATATCATTCATCATATCTCTACATATAGTTATATGCAGTTGGAGCGGGTTATGTTTTTTTTTTGTTACAACAATTAAGGTATGGATTGGTCTCAGTTTGTCTGGACTGAAGTAGTGCAGGCAGACAATGCTTTCTTTAATTAAGATAGTGATAATCATGGAAAGTTCCCTTTCTTTGCTTTATTTCTGAAGAGGCATCTAGTGGTTTTTCAAATTATTTGATCACTCATGGATTGTTAGACCATCAAGGACTATGTCTTTCAATATTTGAATTGAAAAATTGATGTTTCATATTTCTGAATTCCAAGTATTTGAAATTGAAACATTTGTTATGTTCAGGTCAGAGGAGGCCAGCTATGGGGGACTGATGTGTACACATATGACTCGGATCTTGTTGCTGGTATGTATTATTAAAAATATAGGGTTCGCTTTGGATTGCAAATTTCAGGGTTACTTGTGTTAATTAAAGTTGATGTTGCAACTTTGTTGCACAGTTCTCATGCATACAGGTTACTGCCGCCCAACAGCTTCCCCTCCTCCTGCTGCAATACAAGAGTTGTGCGCTGTCATTCGGGTGTTACCTTCACAAGATTGTAAGTCCATGTAGCCCTTTCATACTAGTCATCAATGGTCAAAAAGATGCTCTGCGGACTGTAGCTACATTCTCTAACCATATTTTGCTATCTTTCTTCTAGTTCCTAGTTTTTTCTTCTTTGGTATCTTTTGGGTAAATCTCGTCTCCTTGATGTGGAACCCCAAGGTTATAAGGAACCCGAAACCCTGAACACACAAAATGGACTGAACAAATAGATGGAATGAAACCCCCAACTTATTGAACCCCCAAATGACATATGCAAATGGAAACGCAAATAATCAGTTGATTTAAAACTCAAGAATGAATTCGCCACAAGTGATTACCTTGATAAGAATTAATCCTTGATACAATAGAAGAAGATGAACCACCTCTCCTATGGATTCTCTTCTCAGCCAAGATGAAGAACAAAAGCAAAATGCTCTAGCATAAAATTCTCAAAAAACTGAATTACAAATGAGTTAATGGAGTAATAATACTCCAAGAGATATAAAACCCTAATTAGCAAATGGGCTCTACTAATAGTCTATCAACTAAAGCCCAGTTAAAAGACAAGGTTTAAAATAAACAAATGGGCCTTTCTAACAAGTCATACTGAAGCCCAAAATAAAATATTAAATAAACTATGGCAATTTAAAATAATCTACTAAAAAAGCATAGGCCCAAATTCACACAAACTAATCGACTAAACATATTCAAGCCTAAGATAATTGATTAAAAAAATATTGGATTTGATAACGTCTTGATCCTCAACATGTTCCATTAATTTGTTCACATGAATCTGCACAATTCTTCCACAAGCTCGCTCGTTGGCTCCTTGATATTTCTTGGTATCGAAGTGCCCTCTCATGCTCGCACTCCTGTCTTCTTGTTTTTCTATTAAGTTCCTTATTTACTAAAAGAAGGAAGATGAATTAATTATTTAAAATAATTTAGAATTTTGGAATGCTTACTAGTCATGAAAATTTACTCTAGATTTGAATTGAGTCCCCCCACCCCCACCCCAAGAAAATATCCAAAGAAGAAATTTTATTAGAAGGAAAGAGGATTTCGTAGAAAGAAACCTCAAGAATTAATTACACAACATTAAATTTGAGAATTGTTCCAATGTGGAGACTGATATACAGAATGATTGTAAGGTTTAACTGTTTGAGTAGCATCATTTGGTCTGGAGACTTTGTAGGTACAATAAACTGTGTAGATTGAAAGAAGGTTAGGAAAATAATAGAAGAAATCATTCACCTCTCTCTCGTTTCTCTCATCTCTTCCTCTGTTTCTCTATCTTGCTGTAAATTCGGGGTGGTTCCTATCTCTGGCCTCCCCTAGCATAGGCTTATTCTCCAGATTTTAAAGGGAAGGGGGTCTGCTTTTTTAACTTAGATCTATGTGATGTACCAAAAGAAGTTAGAACAGCTTCTTGTACAATATATAGTGATGGCTACTGCAACAAGTATCGGCTTCAACCTTGGTTTATAATGTATCCATATTAACTGCTTGGAGCTTTTATTTGTTTATCCATTTACTTTTAGTGGGCAAATTTTCCAGATTCATGTTGATCTCCTCCCAGCTTTTTTTCAGTTATGGATGCTGCTGTTAATATTGGAACTTTATATTAATGGTTATATTTAAATCATGTTCATTACTAGATTATATCTCTACCTTGAGAAACAATGTTCGTTCCCGTGCTTGGGGTGCTGCAATTGGTTGTAGTTATCGAGTTGAACGGTGTTGCATTGTGAAGGTGATGACTAAACTCTTTAAAGTCTTAATTTTGTTTGAAATGTTTTCCCTAAAGTCTCCCATCTACTTTTAATGCTCATTTCATTAGTTTACCATCCAAATCAAATATACTGACCTTTTTGTCACATTTATACTATCATTTGTCCAATGTGAAAGTTTCCTATTTGTTTATATGTTGTTCTTTTTACAACATAAATGTTGATTTCCTTATTGATGATATTACCTTTGGGAAGGGGTATTTATGCTTGGAATGGGTCTGCGCACTTGTGATTTGCAAAAGCACATGCATGGACATATGTGTAATCCTATTTTATTGGCTGGGTCAGGCAGCTACCAGCCTATCAATGTCTTCAATTTGATGGTGATCCTTACTATTTTTGTTTCACTGGTTTTCAGAAAGGAGGTGGAACCATTGATCTTGAACCTTGCCTTACACATACAGCAACAGTTGAGCCCACACTTGCTCCATTGGCTGTTGAGCGGACAATGACTACCAGGGCTGCAGCTTCGGTTGGTCCATCATCTTATGCCAGTTTTTTTTTGTCTTTTACTTAACAGATTGTTTCATGCAATTTCATTTTGGTCTATGGGATATTGGGTTTTCTTCATTATTCACTTTGGTATAAGAGTGGAAATCTTGATCTTTAATTGCTGTTTTTTTATCTGCTTTCTTAGATTGATTCTTTGTTGTTTTACTTTTCTGTGATTTAAGGGATCAGGAAAGTACATGCTAATTTGTTTCTCCCCTTCATGGGATCTCTTGTCCAGTTTTGTGAATTAGTTTTCTATTGGTTGTCATATATAAGAGGTGACATTATGAAATCTATTTTATGTGATAAGAGTTTACAATCTGTCATGTTATTCTAGCTTTAAAATCCGAGCAGATGGCAAATTGACAACCTTTAACGGTCAAAATAAAAAGGCCCAAAGAGACCATCCTCAATATTTTCTCTACCCACCCAAGAATATGCTATTTGTTGCAGAAACCTAAGCCTTATGTTTTCTAATTATAAATTTCAGCATTTTCTTGGTTTACTTAATACTTGTCAAATTTCATAGAAGACTAGAATCATGCTGGAAGCATTTAAATGTTAGTTTGAGGCATTCTAGACTTCTAGTATTTAGCTTGTCTGCTTTAATAATACTGAGCTTGATGTTTTCCTGACTAAGGCCAGCCAATATGATATCATGTTTCTTTATTATATAGATTTATGTTTATGTGATTATATTTATTTTTCTTTTCCTAATAGTGGGGAAATATTGGAAATTTTTTTTTTTCCTTTGGGCACTCTTTAGATCACAATGTTTCCTTATGTAATCAATAACTGAATAAATTACAAGGTTTACTTTTGCTGACATTCTATGTCACCATCTTACCTGTTGGCCCTTATTCTTCAGAATGCATTACGGCAGCAAAGATTTGTAAGAGAAGTCACAATTCAGTACAATCTCTGCAATGAGCCATGGTATGGTTGCTTTAGTTTATTTTGATATTGCAGAAAACATAGATATTTGCAATGCCTATTATTGTTATTTATTAGTGCATGGTCTTTGTTTAAAACCAATATATTTTGCATGAATATTTTCAAGAAATGCTAAACTAGTTTTTTTTCCTTGGGGTGGGGTTTGGGGGCAGGTAGGGGTTGACCTTCTTGTTCCCCGGTAAATGTTGAAATTATTTTAGGACACCTGAATATTCTTAACAGAAAGATTTGCAGTTGTCTTGTCATTTTTAATATTCTCACATTCCTAAATGACTAAAATGTCTTTAAAGTGGCAGTTATTTACGATAGAATGTGGTCAAATTTCAGGCATCTTATTTTAGGTCTTGTTTTTTACTCATCAGAGTTCATTATTTTTATATTCTTCAGGATCAAGTATAGTATAAGTATTGTTGCTGACAAAGGTCTGAAAAAGTCACTCTATACATCTGCTCGTTTGAAGAAGGGAGAAGTTTTGTATTTGGAGACACATTCAAACAGGTATGCTTGTATTAAATGTTATAATTCAGTTGTTCTGATAAGAGAGCAACTGTTAATCTATGGATTTCAAGTAGTCCATGCTGGTAGTTGTGAAAAGTATACAGTATGTTTCCATGTTGGTCTGGAAGTCTGAAACTGAATTTTTGTTGAAGTCATGAAGACTTCCTACTGAAATTAATGTAATTATGAGTCAATTATCTGTAGATATGAGCTTTGCTTTACTGGAGAGAAAATGGTCAAAGCAACACCAGCAACTCAGTCGCATGACCCAGACACAGAAAAATCTCAAAACCACCACCACCATTCTGCTAATGGTGATAAATCCGACGGTGAAAGTGTCATGATTGATGTATTTCGATGGTCTCGATGTAAGAAGCCTTTTCCACAGAAAGCTATGCGAACAATTGGGATCCCTCTGCCCCTTGAACAAGTGGAGGTACTTGTAAAACACTATTTTCATTCCTTTTCACTTGCATTTGAGTAATTTCAGGTGACTTTTCCTTGCAATTGTAGGAAAATGTTCTTTTGAATGCAGTATGCCTGCTCTATCTCTCCTATTTATATTTTACAAGGAAGGCCTTTTCCTATCAGCCATCTGTTAAAACTTTTATTTTTCTTTTTTCAAAATGTTTAGTAAATTGTAAGCTCGGTATTTCAGTACATAAACGCTTGTCCTTTCTGTTCCCGTAGCTCCTTTTCCTCTATTTTCCGGTTAACTCTCACTAACTCCTGTTAGCCATTGTTTTTTCTACCTGTTTCAACATTGCAAGTGGAATCCCATTTCTTGTTACATATAGTTGTTGCTATGTCGTATGGACTAATTGCAGAATGAAAATAGATGCTCTTAATTCTATATGAATGAAAATTTGTGCCTTTCTGATTAGGTATTGGAGGAGAATTTGGACTGGGAAGATGTACAGTGGTCACAAACAGGTGTTTGGATTGCAGGGAAGGAATATACTCTAGCTCGAGTGCATTTCATGTCCATGAATTAGTTAATTTTTCCTTATTTTATCTTTTTATTTAGGGAGGGGGTTTCTTTGGGATGATGATCTTATATTCTATATGTCAAAATATAATTTTTTTTTTTCTTTTCATGTATTTAGTACCCTCTAACTTGTTGTAATTTATGGGGCACAGATGTCGGTCCTTTCATTAACAAAAAAAAAAAAAA
>QANZ01045881.1:25842-46405 GCA_003254925.1 Chamaecrista fasciculata | reverse complement strand
AAAAAAAAAAAAAATACATTGTGTATTTTCTTCATATATATGTTTTTTTTTTTCTTGTTATCCTTGCCTATGGTCATTGTTGCTGCGTCTTTATTTTCGTGTTATCCTTCGAGTTTACATACGAGTTTAACAAAAAACAAAAAACAAGCTTGTATGCAAGTTTATTAGAATTGGTATTTACTAGTTAAAACTTCAGTTTGAGAACATACATCTTACACATGAGAGGTTTTTGGTGTTGTTGCACTTTTCTTGTATTTTCTGATATTTCTTTTCATTTGAACCGTTATTTGTTTGGTTTCTTGATAAAATTCGTTTTTCAAGCCCAAAAAAAAGAAACTCCACCTTTGAAGTGCATGTAATTTTTCACGAATTTTCAAAATTCAAATAAATCAACTGTAAATACTCGAACATAGCATAGATAATTCTTCCTGAATTTGTATCCTTTGGAATGTAATCTCGTGAAGTTCGCAAAATTTAAAGAAAAAAAAGTAGAGGAGTAAATGAGAACCTCATATACTCTTCTTTATTTTGTAGATAAAATTTTCACTTTCTATACTTATCTCTCTCTAAACTTCACAAGAATTTGCATTTTAGAATATCCAAATCCCCAAATTGGCATTTACTGTCAAAGTCAGTTCATTTCAAAGGGAAAGATGTCAAACATAGCCAAGATTCCAACAAAAAGTCCATTTGTCATCATCTAATCAAACAAAATTGAATATAAACATCCTTTTCCATATTTTTCATACACAAACAAGTTTCATGTTGCAAAACATTTAGTATTGACCTAAACATTCAATGGTAACAATAATTAAGGAGGCCCAGGGTTAAAAAGCAGATGAATAAGTAAGAGAATATCAGATGACCTTTATGCAACAAGGCCAAAGGTTTTTAAGACACCAGTCAAAAATGTATGAAATTTCTACTGCCAGAAGTCACCATTCATTCCATTTATTTAAGAAGTCATCCCACATGGCTGTGGTGATTGAATCCCGTAACGAGAATGCTAGTTGTTCTTCCATCGAAGAAATCAACTGAACGCCGGGAAGTTCATCGAGATCTGGCAGGTCATCCACGGGAGTACCCCCAACAGAACTGAATAACCAGTCGTTTCTTTCCTCCCGGCGGATGAAATTATGCAAAACACATGCAGCTATGACTATGTCCCTCTGAACATGAAAGGCATACTGGGGAGCAAGTTTGAGAATTGGAAACCTAGTTTTTAACACATTAAATGACCTCTGGATGGCATTCCTCAGACAACAATGCCTGTGATTGAATAACTCCTTTGCATTTCTCGGTAATTGATTAGCACCTCTGTACTCGTAATGATGGTATCGGACTCCTTGAAAAGGTGCAACAAATCCTCCCATATTTGAGTATCCCATATCAACAAGGTAATACTTTCCTGCCAGATTCAATGGAAAAAAAATTAAGATGTGTACTCAAATGATGTCTTATATGGACAGATGATGTAGCAACCCACACAGAGATAAAATACTACTACACCTTCAGGAATTGGGGGGAAATTCTGATCTGGGTCATCAAGGACGGCCCTTAAAACACGTGAATCGGTTACAGACCCTTCCCAGCCAGGATAAATGAATATAAACTGCAGATCAAATGTGCAAGCTGCCAGAACATTTTGGGATAGTAGACCTTTCTTATTGCGGAATCGAGATTGATCCTTGGCCGGGACATGGGCAGGAATGTGCATGCCATCAATTACACCAATGCAATCCTGAATTAAAAGGGAGATTATGAAAAGGTCACTATACTACTATATGGCATATGCAGTGAAACTTTGATGATAATTTGAACATAGGACATAGAAAAGATGGAGCTCAGTTATACACACCTTGAAATATGGATTAAATCTACTGTTACTGAGGATTTCTGAAGGTGTGGTGGGGTGAGGAGGTTGCAAGACTTCACGCGACAGTGACTTAATAGCCTTCAATACATTATTGAAATGTCGGCTTATGGTTTCACCAGAGTGCTGAAATCGCTCTTGAATTACTCTATTACGTTCATTATGTCCAATAATGTTCAGAAATATTGCCAACTGCTCCTCTATCATTACACCAGCAGTATCACGCAACATGGATCTTTGACGAAGAATGTCACATAATTTGTGGAATACATGCTTGTCCATCCGCAACATTTCCCGACAAAAGTCATCGTTAGCATTCAGCACTTCAGTCATAAATCCACATCTTCTAGGAGATAAACTACGGCAAGGTTGTTTGGTTATACAGTTATAGTAATAGTAGCCAGCAGCTGCTGCAACTAGTTCCATCTCATTCAATTCTAAGTCAATGTCATCCATGCTGGTTGGCGTATCTGTAAAGATAAACTTCAAGAATACGAATGAAGCAAGAAAATACTTTTTGATATATCCAGTTTAGGGCTTTAGAAAGTTTCCCAATCATGTATAAAAGGTTAATTCAAAGAATATTTCTAATAAAAATCGCTATCTTAACATTCAAAATTTCATATTGTTGAAACTAACTTTAATGTAGGAACTACCCACAAAATCAGATTAATCAGTAACATAAATTTCTTGCACTGTACTTGATTGTACAAAAATGTAGGACCATATTTAACAGAAAAGAGCAAGTTTCCCAAACATTTCAGAAAGAGGAAACACCACACTTGCCCTGCAACCACAGCAATCTTTTTTCACTCTTAAGAGAGATAAAAATCTCTCGAGCATCAGGGTTCTCAAATAAATCCAAAGCAAAAAAGTAGATCCGTTGATCAACACCTTGCATCTCATCTAATACTTTAATGCATTTGCTTATAGAGAATCGGTCCTCATTCTTCATTATTGCATTTGCTCTCATCTTTGAAGCAGCTGCTATCTCCAGCATAGCATCCACTATAGCATCCCCAGTTGCTTTGCGACTTCTCTTCCGACGACCAGAGCTAGACGGCACACCAGCCTGACGCTTGTGTCCATCTAACATGTTCAAATCATCTCCAGAGCCTGAAGATCCATCCTCCTCCGCATAATTCATTGGAACTGTATGATCAACAGATATGCCTTAGATCTCAATGCATAGAAAAAAAAAAAACTTAAATTTTGTTGGACTTCCACACTCCAATTCAACAGTAAAGAAAATGGTAATTTAAAGCCAATAAAGAACTTTTAAAAACACGAAGCACATGAAGATAGCTGAAGAAAGAGCATATTAAGGCAATCAATGCATCCAATTGGTATGCAATCATAAACCTATGGCATGAGCTCTTGAACTTACTAAAGAAAAGAACCTTCTTGAGTATCTCATTCTTAATCACGCAGTGCTTGAACAACTAAATCAGCCATCATTATTCAATCTCTTAAGAATCATACTGTTCATTGTCAGTTAAGAAAATCAAACAATTTTTTTAAAAGGGGTCGAAAAATACAAAGTATACGCCTCACGGGAAGACACTACTACACAAACTCAATATCCAAATGCACTAAACAATACAGCTTTTTTCCCAAGAAAAACCCAGAAATCAAATAAAAAAATTTCGTAAGCAAATAGAATAAACTGTTACAAAATACAATCCAATCATCCAACGGGATCATTATTTGTCACCGGGGCAATCCAATCTCTTAAGCTAGATAGGCTAATACAATGAACTCGGATTGGAATTAGAGGCAGGTCATTGAATTGTCAAACCAAAAAAAAAAAATTGCAATCAACAACTTCAACGAAAGGGTCACATTTTTCATACGTCAATCTCGAAAATTTTCTCGGAACCAAACAGTAGCGTAATACAGAACCATCCAGTGTAAATATGGAGAGAAAACTCACCGTCGGAATTACAGTGCGGCAAATCTCTAAGCGGTAGAGCAGCTGCTTCGAATCAAAGTCGAATAAGAAGAGTGAGAAGAGGAAAAACAAATTAAATTCGGGTTTAGGGCTTAGGAAGTTGTCTATAAATGTGATTGAGAGCATCAAATACAAGTTTTCACTTTGAGAAACTGCTTACTTTGTGCAATAGTATTTTTTTTGTCAAATGTCAAATTGATCGTAGATATATACCCTTAAGTTCATTTTGGTCCTAAATGTTGTCATTTAGCTTTATTTTGGTACCAAATTACTTAGTATGATCACATTTTTCTCGTTTCAAATTTGAATGTAATGAGTACAAATTTATGTGTTATTTTTTACCAGTACTTTTTCTATTCAATTGAGGTCACTAATAAAAGAGGTTAAATTGAATCCCGAAAATGGGTCACTTGTTTTGCGATCAAATAAGCGAAATTGGCTATATCTCTCTCATTTCAAGTTTAAATAAGACAAATTTAGAGATATGAATTACTCTTAATAAGTCCTCTTTTTTTTTTTGTCTAGTTGAAACCGTTAGCATATGAAATTAAATCAGGCTCGAAAGTGGGTCAGAGATAGATCTGATCGTGGGCTGAACTCGCTAAAATATGAGTCGGGCTTTAGGAGGTAATAACAAAAAAAAGTAAGCCCAAGCACATTTTATTTTGGGCCAAGCTTGATTTCGAGTACTTTGTTTTTAACAAATTGCATATTAAATTTAAGTTAAAACTTATATCAAGTTCTTTATATCTTTGCTATCAAGTTCCACCAATCACAAGTCTTGATTACATTCTCTCTCTTCAATGATTGGACATGCAAAAAGTGGTGTTTAATATTCTCTCTATCATGACTGGTCATATATAAAATTTTTGTCACGTGTCAAATGTTGATTGGAGAACTTGATAGCAAGGATGTAGGAAACTTATGTTAGTTTTGCCCTGAAATTTATTCTTACTCAATATGCTTGTAAGTTCTCAAAAGTTAAATCTATCATATTTGAAACATTATTGTGTGTGTTGTAGAATTTAATGTGAAGTACCCATTTTTTTTAAATTATATATTATAGGTTAAAGTGTACTTTTGGTCCCATAACTTTGGCAAAGGTTTCAATTTGGTCCCATAAACTTTTTTTGTTGCAATTTTGGTCACATAACTTTGGCTAAGGTCTCAATTTAGTCTCATAACTTTTTTTGTTGTATTTTTGGTCCCATAACTTCTAAAAACGTCTCACCGTTGGTCCAAATCAGTATTGGGACCAACGGTGAGACGTTTTCAAAAGTTATGAGACCAAAATTACAACAAAAAAAGTTATGGGACCAAATTGAGATCTTTTCCAAAGTTATGGACTAAAATTGTAACAAAAAAGTTATAGGACCAAATTGAAACTTTTGCCAAAGTTATGGGACCAAAAGTGCACTTTAGCCTATATTATATTAGAAATTGAATACTAATTGGGGTGGGAATGAAGGAATTAGGAACAAGAATAGAGGGATGATTGATTTGGAAAATGGAAATCTCAAATGATTGTGGAATAAGAATAGAATAATGGATTTGGAAATTGAAAATTGGGGTTTGATTTCTAAAATTATATATTTATAAAAATATATATTATGTTTATATAAACTAAGGTAATTATACAATATACACGCATATATATATATATATATATATTAGGAGCTTTGTGTGCCCTAATGGGCACTCAAATATTTATCATAAATTATAATAAAGATAAAAATAAAATTATCTAGAAACAAAAATAATTTAAAATCTTTTTTAGAAATAATAAAAATGATTAAAAATAATATAGCATAAAGTTTATTTAAAATTTTGAAATTTATTTAAAAATAATTGAAAAGTGAAAATAAAAGATATATATAATACACAATAAATGTGAGAAAAAGAGTTTTGAAATTTAAACCCAACTCTTGAAATTGATGAAGAACATGGGTTATATGGGAAGTTAATTATATATATATATATATATATATATTTGGAAATATTTGTTGTAGATATTTATTTTAAACTATAATTTTATATGACCGACTACAGAGAGGTCTAAGAAATATAATATAAGGGGCATGGAAATATATATGTATAATAAATTAAGGACTAAATTGTTGACTCAATAAAAAAAGAAGGAACCAAATAATAAATTTTCTCTTTTTTTATTACATGTAATATTTTTTATCTTAGTATAAGTGGGAGGATGACCAGAAGGCTCTTTCCACATATAATATAGTATAGACTAGGAAGCATGGACACTGACACGGACACGGGACACGACACGGACACGGACACAGCGACACGCTAAACTCTCAAAATTACGCGAGACGACACGCCATATATTTATATATATAAATAATTAAATATTCATAATTTTTAATGAAAAATTTAAAAATTACAAGTTTTATTCATAATATATGTCATATGTATTATTATTTTCTTTTATATGTCATGTTAAAGTCACAAAATTGATTTATATTTTAAAATTTATGAATATGTGTCGTGTCGGTGTCGTATGGGTGTCGGACGCTGACACGTGTCCGACACGGCGACACGCCCTCAAAATGAAGTGTCCATGCTTCTTAGAGTATAGATATAGAAATAAACGAGGGAAAAAGAGTTTTGAAATTTAAACCGAACTTTTGAAATTCATGAAGAACATGGGTTACATGGGAAGCTAATTATATATATATATTTGGAAATATTTGTTGTAAATATTTATTTTAGACTATAATTTTATATGAGAGAACCTCAGACATATAATATAGTATAGATATATAAATCTATGATATATGTATATTAATACGGGCCAGATTGAGAAAACCCTTTTAAAACTTGGATTCTGTTTTTTTACAGGCTTTCATTTTAGGACTCTTTTTCATTTTTTTTAAGATCGAGTTGATTATTCTGGACGGACTCTTAGACCTACGATTAGGTCTAGTTAGAGTTTAGAAAATTAAAAATTATGAAAATTTAATCACAAATCCACTTTTGGCCCTAATTTAACTTTATTTTTATTAAAACTAACCTATAGTTCCGAATTTTCTCATTCACTTAACTTTTTTTTTTGGCCAAATCATTCAGACTTTTCAGACTTAACTAACTTTACTTGTTTAACTCTAAATCGAGCAACTCACTTTTAAAATTCGATTTAACCTCACTAACAGTTTCAACTAAAAAAGAAAGCACTTATAAAAAATAATATATAACTCTAAATTCATAATATTTAAATTTAAAATGAAAGATATATATAAAAATAGATATAATATATATAATAAAAATGAGTTGACTTGAGTTGGCCTAATGACCCAACCCAATTATACGAGTAGATATGAAATATTAGAATTCACCAAAAAGTTTTTAGAAGAGATTTTATAAGATAAATTAATAAATTAATAAAAATAGAATAAATTTGCACAAATATAGTAAAATTAATTTGAAGAAAAATGAAGAAATAAAAAATAAGTATTCTGGAATAGTGAAGCATATATAGTGATCTTTGTTATATTCGTGAACTCTTGTTAAGTTTTCTGTTGATCATTTTCTCTTACATATTCTTCATTTTATGATGATAAAAAAGTATTTAGATTTGGAGAATATTTGTGTTTCGAAAGGAAAAAAATATATATTTATCATTAAATTAGTTATCGTACTTTTTTTATTTTTTAATTAGTTATTGTACTTGAATGAGAAAGTTTAATCCCTAAATTTGTATGTTTTTTTACGATTCAGTATTTGAATAATGAATACATTATTTGAAATAAACTCTTAATTTGTAATGAATGATATACATATTAATATATAAAAATAATTTTTTTTTGGCCAAAATATAAGAATAATTTATACAATATATAATGATGGTAAACATAATTATATATTTTTAATATTTACTAATATATTTTTATTATATTAGATTAAATATATTATTTATAATTTATATAATTATTAATGGTCTGACCCCGGTTAAATTTCCATTAGACCATTAAACTTTGAACTACTATTTTGGTCAGTTAATAGCTGGTAATAGCTGGTCCGGTTTTAAAAACCTTGCTAATAACTATCGTCTACAAACATATGTCAAAACAAGAGAACAATTAGGAGAGATCTTCACAAAAGCTTTGAATTGAGCAATGGTTGACTATATTTGTAACAAGTTAGGCATGATTAATATCTAAGCTCCAACTTGGGGGAGTGTTATTGTGATAATATTTTTAAACATATTAGGATTTTCTACAATATTATCTTCTAGATTAGATATTTATTATCTTTTAACTTTAAATCCCTAAAATTAGGGAAAGCTATCACTATTATGTACATATATTTGTGTAACCTCCTTAAGTAAATAATAAGTCATTCTTTGATTTTGCAACTAACAAGAACCATTGCCCAAAGACTAATCTCTCTCAATCTAGTATGAAAACTTTTACAGTTGAACCCTGTCCACCACACCCCCTCCCCCTTCCATAAAAAGAAAATTAAGAATAAGTAAATAAAACACAAATAAACCATGCATAGACACAGATATACAGCCATTTGCTTTAGTTTCTAGTCTCACCATTAACTGTACAACATAAACCATACAGATAGAAAATGGGTAATTCAAAAGTTGTGTCAATTCATGCGTCAGTTACTAATTGAGTAATGTACACTTGCAAGTGATAACTAGAGTCACTACAGACGAATTACCAGTACAGATTTGTGAGTGTTTGTAACAGCAACTCTCCAATTACAAATACAGTTGAAAGTCTAAGCTCCTAATTTGAATTACCTCTTGCTGTGCAGATGCAAGTGGTCCCTTAGCTTTTGCAATTTAGTCCCTTACAGCTGCACCTCTGCTAGTATCAAGGCACATACCATAATCCCACTGAAGCTCATGGTTGTCACCAAAATTGAGCCAAACAAGCTGAAAAAGTATTTCCAAGCATAAATAGATTGAATAGCCAAGATTCATAGTAAATTCTGTGATTACAAATATGCAGTACCTCCCCATCATGTATTGGGAGCATTGGTGGATGAGGCCTGATCCAATGACCTCTTAATCCTTCTAACGACATATTTGACAACAACCCAATCACTGTTTCATCTTTATCTCCAGATCCCAGTTTAGGTTTTGTTCCAGGTTCAAAATCAAATCTATTATGAAACCATTGATGTAATATGCAACATGTGAATTTGATGAAAGCCAGGGTGACAGACTTTTAAAATTTGAATAGCTAGTCAAACATTGCCAATGGGAAAGTTAAAAAACAAAGATTTGTCTCTATAAATCAGTCATTCAATGCATAGAGCCATACTCTGATGAGTCTGCATCACAGCCAGGGGGTAAATCAGGCTCTGGGATTACATTCTTCAAAGAACCATCTTTAAAGAAGCAATGAAATGGTTCTGTATAAGCTTTAACAGAAATCTGCTGCTGGAGCTGATCCCGTTGTGGAAAAACCTGGAATCAAAGTGAGAAGGTAATCATAGGTTTATATCAATATACTTAAGTTAAAAGCAAGGTCAAATCTTGGAAATATTTTTTATTAACATCTATGCCTTGAAAAGCAGGAAGACATTTCACATGCTTTAGGTGTTATATAAGGACAGCCCTGGATATATTAATCAGGAAAAGAATTCTTTAATTTTGTATGTAACTTACATGCAATGATTGATCAAATTCTTTCACATAATCTGCAGGCGATTGCTTAAGAAACTGTATTCCTCCAACCAAAAAAAAGACCTCAGAAATTTCACCCAAAAAGAAAAACAGAAGGACAACTCTACAAGAAAAGTGGAGGAAGTCAGGAAGTAATTGAGCACAACACTGCAAACAAGCCGTGTCATGTATAATCTACTTGACAAACAGATGATATTGCACAATGAGAATAGTACTTTTAAATAAAAAAGTGGCAATAACATATTACAACATAAAACTTTCATATATCTACGAATATTTATTAACCTCCTCCAAATTCTAGATAAGAATTACTTTATTTTAAAAAAAAAAAAACAAAAAAAGAATCTACATTTAAGATGATGGATAAGAGGAAATGATCTATATCTAGATAAACAAGAATATGTGGAATAAAGAAAGTGCTAGATTAAGGATAATAAGATGAAGTGATAAAAAATGAATGTCCTCAACATTTTTGGAGAAATAAAGTAATAAACTAAAAATATAACCTCTTTGCTGCTGTTGGAGGCATCAGTGCCTATTAGCTGGAGAACAAATGCCCTCTCAAATTGTTCAGCCTTATCATCACAAGCAGCCTGAACGCAAGAAATTATAAGTCACATTGTGAAATACATAGCAAAAATCCAGTGATACGGGCCCACTACCAATACCATTCTTACTTATGAGAGGAGAACCAAAGAATAAGCTCAACTCACTATCATTAGTTCATTACCATTTCTCAACTAGGATATAGTTATCATGTTTGTAATTTCGTTTTTAGTATTTCCATTTTATGTTATTTATATTATTTACGAAGTAGTGGGATCAGTCTTACAGGCCACATTGTAGGTAGTTGGCAGTTCCGTAAGCCACTACCATCAATGCTTAGTGTTTCCTTATGTTTAGGAGTAGTTGGGTAGCAAAGGTATTATAAATACCCCTGCCTTGTTATGTATGAAATTTGTTCCCTTTTCCAAGTATTAAGATCCTTAATTACTTGCCGTTTAATTTTCAAGTGTTCAGATGCACTTGTGGTTTACTATTATTTGTTTTCGGCTGGGGCTCATATCATCCAGAAGAGGCATTTGCCACTAACAAACAAATTATTCGAAACATAATATTAGGATAGAAACAAAAGCCATAAGTGTGCCAGAAAGAGAAGGAAAGAAACAACTTCCATACTCAATCATAATTTACATGAGAAAGTAGTTTTGCATTAGCTTGTCACGCTCTGTAACATGTAGAAGTGAAATTTTGGAAAAGACCTTCAATGATCCAAAAGAAGATAGCACTCCGATGTCTTTGAGCTAAATGTGTTTTTCATCAAGAGAATATAACTGATTTCATTCATACGGCCTTATTTAACTCAGCTGAGGTCAAGGTAGGATAATAAGATTTGATGTGATACATACTATCTATTAAAGCAACAAAATTTCGTTTCAGTGCTTGATATTTATTATTTAATAGAATTTATTTCACAACATATCTACTTTTTGTTACAACAAGTCACCACAAAAACATAGCTGATTACTTAGCTGAGGTCAAGGTAGGATAATAAGATTTGATGTGATACATACTATCTATTAAAGCAACAAAATTTCGTTTCAGTGCTTGATATTTATTATTTAATAGAATTTATTTCACAATATATCTACTTTTTGTTACAACAAGTCACCACAAAAACATAGCTGATTGAATTTTTTCTTTTGGCCGAAACATAGCTGATTGACTTAGTTATGCACTAATTACAGAAATCAGAAACTGGCTCTAAGCATTAGACAAATCCTGTAGTAATACTTTCATTGAAAAATGCCATCAAGAAAAATAATGTATGACTTTGGATAAGAACAGGATATTTTCATACATTGACGATGAAGTTTATGAAGGGATTTGAAGCAGGTTTCTGGGATGAATAAGCCTGATGCAGTATAGTAAAAGCAACCAAGCGTTGATTGTAATTGAGTATCTTCTTGTCCTGCCCATAATAAATTATTCTTGATAGTTAGCAACTTAGAATTCAAGTAAATGCTCGCCTATATAACTAAAAATTTAGAGAGAAATCAATACAACCCCAAAAAAAAAAAAAANAAAAAAAAAAAAAAAAAAAAAAACGAGCATATTATAAGAATCTTATTCCAGTAAAAGGTAATGACAATTATAAGGCCAGATTATAATAGTGTTTTAATCAGCCCATGAGAGAATAAATAGCCAGCATATATACGATGCTGGCATGCCTTATGTCACTCAAAATCTTCTCCTCAAGCAAAGGAACAACCGCATTGACAGACCAAAACATGGTAAAGACATGAACAAAACCACCAGACTCAAAAAGAGAACCCTGGAAAAACAAACAGCATCTTACTTGCATAAGCACCCACACATGACTAGTATACCAAATTCTATATCCGACTACTTTCAAAAACAGAAACAAATTGAACAATTATGAACCTCTAGAAAGTAAACCTTCAACTGGGTGTCCTAACATGAAAAGTTCATAATTCCAAGTTACTATTTAAAAAGGTTTAAAATCACTCTAATGACCTTGACAAATTCGTTAAAGGAGATATTATAAGGCTAAATGGATAGTTTCAAATTTGGACGGATATAAGTTACTTTAACAGAAGTTGATGAAATTTAGGCAGTTTATATTCTTACAGCTCAGAAACTTTGAAAAGCATTCACCAAGGTCTTCCCAAAAGCGCAGAAGAAGAGCGTCAGATAATCAACAGTATCACAAATACAAATATTTAGCTTTTGCTTTCCAACAGCACTAGAACCAAAATGTTCAGCATTCTAAAAAGTCCTTAACTTCAGAACGAACTCTGGATTTCCAAATAGTTAAGGAAAATGGATTAACATGGAACAACTCTTGAGGAATCAAGGGTGGAGGGACCAAATCATCCTCTCTCAGGTTGTCTTCAAACAGATTCTTTATATACGACAACCGTTCATACCATGCCTCTTTTACTCAATTCAATACACTCAACCATTTTTCTTACAATGATTAACTACTCCTTGACCTCCTCCGTCCTCCCAAAATTTCTCTGTGCAAAAGTATACTGTATAAAACTCAGTAATTTCATTAATAATGTTAGTTTTAAGAAGAATGAATCAAGAAGTTAACTAACGGCTACTAACAGAAAGTAACTAACTCTTGTGCACCAGAAAACAAACTAGCTGAATTACATTTTAACTACACTATTCCCTACATTACAGGGATGATATCAAGGAGCTAGTCAACTTAGAAGCTTAAGCTGTTAGGAAAACAAAATTGACATCTTCGTTTTCAAAATACGCCTGACTGATTTGAAAAAAAGGTTAAGACGTGAAAATTTACAGAGGAAACTGATAGCGAAACGGAAGACATTTTATCCAATTGATGACAAAACTATCATTGATCATGCATCTCAGCTG
Organism: Chamaecrista fasciculata; assembly: GCA_003254925.1. Taxonomy (NCBI): domain Eukaryota; kingdom Viridiplantae; phylum Streptophyta; class Magnoliopsida; order Fabales; family Fabaceae; genus Chamaecrista; species Chamaecrista fasciculata. The sequence goes on along the minus strand of QANZ01045881.1, from coordinate 33,508 downwards.
AAAAAACGCAGCACCATAAAGAAACCAGTGGATTCTTATCACAAATCACAAAGAAACCCTAAAATCCCAAAACTCAGAACTCTAACAAATCACACTGTACCGTATGCCCAAATGTAGAAATGGAAAGAAAGAAAGAAACAATTCGAATGACTTGCCTCTAAGAGCATTGCAAGAAAGGAACAAACAGTAAAACGATGCGAGCGAGGGATTTTGGAATTGAATTCGTCGACGATCTCATCCAATGGACTCTGTTCTGCTTTTAGCAGAGAGTATAGGGCTTGTGATTCTTCAACACTCAACTTCCTCATCGTCATCGTCTAGCTACAGATTTTGCTTTTCAATTTCCAACTTCAAGCGAAAAAAGACGAAGGACTGAAGATTTCGTGGTATGCAGAGAGAATTTTTGTGAATTTTGGAATCAAAGTCACACTGTATTCATTGACAGAAATGGTTTATATATATATACATGAGGAAAGTTTGCTACACTGAACGGCTAGGCTAACTAACTAAGGACTAAATCGTAAATTTACGATAACTGAAAAGCAACTTAAATTAAAGGCTAAAGTGTACTTTTGGACCCATAACTTTGGCAAAGGTCTCAATTTGGTCTCATAACTTTTTTTGTTGCAATTTTGGTTCCAAAACTACTGAAAATGTCATACCGTTGGTCCCAAGCTGATTTTCATCCATTTTCTGCCGTTAAAGATAATCTGACATACTTAGTTGAATGTTGACGTGGCAAATATGAGTGAACTGGATATAACGACAAATAATGGATGGAAATCAACTTAGGACTAACGATGAGACATTTTCAAAAGTTATGGGATCAAAATTGCAACAAAAATGTAATGGACCAAATTGAGACCTTTGCCATAGTTATGAGACTAAAACTGTAATGAAAAAAGTTATAAGACCAAATTGAGACATTTTCCAAAGTTATGGGACCAAAAATGTACTTTAGCCTAAATAAAAACTAACTAAACTAATTAATTGACTTTTTGGCAAAAAAAAAAAAACTAATTAATTGACTAACTCAGAAACTAATTAATATAATCCAGCTCAACAATAGCGACTAACTACTTCTTCACGTCTCAACAATTTCAACTTGGAGAGAAATTAGCTAATATGATGTTGACATTAATCTTGTATGAAATTAAAATTTTTAAGCCACAATTTAAAAAAAAAAATGAACTAGATGGACTAGTACTCATATTTTGAGCCAAGAAAGAGACTAAACTCAAGAATATTACAAAATATTCATCGATTAGGCCATCAGTGAATATTACAAATTTTAGATCTTTGGATCTCTCTGAATCTTGTGGGTTGTAGATTTCTTGTCCTCACAAATTGCAAATCTATTCTATTTCGAATAAGTAAAACTCTTGATATCCCTATTTTTTTTCGTAATGCAGCAAATAGAGGGTTGGTAAAGAATTCCGCAAGTTGAGAATCTGATGAAATGTGTTGAGGATGTAAGAAATCAACTTTGAATTATCACGAACTAGATTGGAGTCGATTTCCAAGCACTTGGTGTGCTCGTGAAATATGAGATTCTTGACGATGTGTGCAACAAATTGCATGAATGAGTGATATGGGCCACTAAGTAGTGAAAATTACTGTGCTCTTGAAGAGTAAACCTACTTTTTGGTCCCTCAATTGTTACTGAGTCGAGGATTTGGTCCCTCAATTGTGAGAAACTACAACTCAGTCCCTCAATTGTACAATCCCGTGGAGCTGTTAAGTGATGACGTGTTACCGTTATCTGCTTAGGTGGCCGTTAAATGCTAAGTTGACATGGAAAATTAATATTCAACTCATTTTCACCCTCGTTGTTGTGGTACTCGGTTGGTCATTATTCTATTTAGCTTTCAGGCCGATGATCCCACCAAGTCTATTTTACACAGCCAGTCCCCATTTGAGTTCTACGGCTATATATTTGTCAACACCATTGCATTTTTGCTATGTATTTCTATTATCGAGGAGCACACTCGAGGGTGGCCCCATCGACAAGAGGAAAGACGATCTTCTGGTGAGACTGATAATTTTTTTTTCTTTCCTACTTCCCCATATATATCAAATCTTTTTAGCAGTTGTGACTAGTGAGACGCTGAAGAAGTATGTGTAGTGTGTGTATGGCTGTTTCCTTTATGTAGTTTTTTCTTTTTTTAAGACTTCGTTTCCTTTATGGTTTTTTTTTTAAAATTTTTAATTGCTTCTGACCAACCACAATCAAAATTAGGGATGAGCACGGGTTGGGTTGGGGCGGGCTGAGGGGTTTTCCCAGCCCAACCCGCACAGCAATCTGCGGGTTGGGTTGGGTTGGGTTTTGAAAAAAAAATTTCCCAGCCCGCACCAACCCAACCCGCGGGCCTGCGGGTTGGGTTGGGCCAACCCACGGGTTGTGCCTCTTTTTTTAAAAAAAAAAAAATTAACCTGCTGCATTTGTCAAAAATACATTCCCTGAAATTAAAATACAACCAAGATTAATCAACTTTCAATACTACAATTTATCCTTGAAAACCAATCAACACATATAAGAACAAGGAAAAATAAATGCAAGCTGGTCAAACAATATTCCAATGGCAGCAGCTAGCTCAAGTATAGAGAAATCAAGCTCAATGTACAACCACAACTAAAGTAAATTCACTAACAGTCTAAGCTGCCCTATAACTTTCAAAGATTAAGAACTCATAAGCTATGATCTAACAAGGAACACAGCATTAAGTAATATGAGCAACATTGGCTGGTTAGCTGTGTGTGAATATGCATAACTAGACATTCGTGCAATGTGATTAACATTTTAACCCTTTGGCATTTGGCCTAAAAAAAGCACTTTTGTGTAGTGAGTGTGTATAAGGCTATAAGCAAATATTCATGCCATGTAATTAACAACGATACAATCAATTCAATTAGATCATTGATTTGCAGTTTGATATGTAGTGAATAGTTAATACTCTAATTACAATAATGATAAGTGAAGTGAAGTGAAAGCACGAACATCAAGCAGAAAGCCGAGAGAGAACAGGAACATGTTTGGGGTTCGAAAGCAGAAAGCAGTATTAGGGTTCGAAAATAATGAGTGGTAAAATCAAGTTAACAACATCAAGCAACAAATGTACCTTCACTTCAGGCGCCGCCGAGAGAGAACAGGAAAGCCGACGCCCGACGCCGAGAGAGAAGAGAAAAGGCGGAGACTCGAAGAGGAAGAACCGAAGAAGAATCGAGACGCCGACGACGCCGACGCCGACGCCGACGCCGAATCGAGATGGAGACGGGCAGACGGCTGTCGAAGTGAGCCGCTGACGATTCTGTGGTTGTCGGAGAGACTGGAGAGGATTGAGAATTTGAGATGGAGAGAATGGAGATGAGCCGCTGTCAAAGGGGGTCGAAGTGTCGAGAATGGTCTGAATGGAGATGAGCTGCTTGATGAATTTTAGGGTTTACCAAATGTGTGGCTCAGATTTTCCTTAAAATAAAATGTGTGGCTCAGATTGATTCAAAATATAATATATAGAAATAAAAAAAAATATATATATATATATATTATATGTGCGGGCTTGCGGGTTGGGTTGGGTTTACAACCCCTGAGCCCGCAGCCCAACCCGCACACCTGCGGGCTCAATTATTTTTAACCAACCCAACCCGCGAGACCGAACCAACCCAGCCCGCGGCTGCGGGTTGGTTCGGTTCTTGCGGTCTCGCGGGTCAGCGGTCCAGTCTGCTCACCCCTAATCAAAATGTCAAAATATCATTTTTTTATTTCTATCTTATTCCATTATCAATTATCAATTCTACCCCTATACAATTTAAAAAAACTCATATAATTATTTCAACCAACCACCATCATTACATATCATTTTTCATAATTTTACATCATATTTTTTCTCATTACATCTCAAACTAATCCAAACATCATTTTCATTACATTTTCATTACATAATTTTCTCATTACCATTTCATTACATAAAATTATCATTTCATTATATACTTATAATCCAAACACACCCTAAAGCATTCTCATAAAATTGTTCAATGTCGATGGCAAAGAAGATCAGTTAAGAGGAAGAGGGAGAGGAGAGAAAAGTTTATGGGTTTTTTGGTTGAGAAGATGACATAGTAGATTTATAGTTTCAGTTGTACTTCCAAACTTTGTCACATTTACTTTATTTTGACCTTCACGAGCCATGTCAGCAAGCATTAGCTGAGTGAGCTGACTAACGTTTTCCAATAGTTTCATTAACGGAGTTAGGGGATGGGGTAAAATTGATTCAAATGTGAAACATTAGAGGTATAATTGACAAAAAAAATTTGGGGGTATAATTTAAAATTATGTTAGGGGTACTAACAATACTTTGTCCTTTTTTTTTTTTTTAATCTATCTCTTTCTATTTAAATTTTAGCTTTTTAGTAGATATGATGATAGAGAAATATGAGGATATCTAAATTGGAGTTCATAATTAGTTCCTAACTATTGAATATAGTCATATCTCTTTCATTTTAAACCCGAATGCGATATGATCAAAGTTACGAGTTAAATTTGATGAATTTTTTCTTTGCCTAAATTGGAGTTATCTACAAATGAGGTCAACTCGGGCATGAAATTGAGCCAAAAAATGAGACGCTTGTTTCATAAATTTGGACATATCTCTCTCGTTTCAAATCCAAATGCAACAAAATTAGAGCTATAAATTACTCTTAACAAGTTCTTTCTCTATCCAATTGGGGTTGTTGACAAACAAGATCAAACAATATCCGAAAGTGAGTTTGGTAAGAAAAATCAATATCAACTTTTAAAGTACTATTTAACCTCATTTGTCAATGGTCTCAACTAGGCAGAGAAAGAACTCGTCAAGAATAACTCGTAGCTCTAATTTTGTTACATTTAGACTTGAGATTAGAGAAATATGACTAGATTCATGAAACAAGCATCCCACTTTTAGGCTCGCTTTCATGCTCCATTCGACCTTGTTTGCCAATGTTTCGAACTGGACAAAGAAATGACTCATCAAATTTAACTCGTAGCTCTGATTGCATCGCATTCGAGATTGGATCCACTGCAGTGGGTTTTCCTGCAGTGTGAGACAAACATCCCAAAACTCACAGTTTCATTAAAGTGTGAGTTTAATGAAACTGAGTTTTGAGATTTCCATCTCGCACTGTAGATTCACTTCAGGAAAACTCACTGCAGTGGATCTATCCTCATCGCATTTAGGTACGAAACAAGAAAGATATGGCTACATTCAATAGTGAGGGACCAAAACAAAACTTCTAGAAAATAATAAGGATCAAAATGAAACAAAACTATATTAGAGACCAAACTGAAACATAAAATAAACAATAGGGACCAAAACGGCATTTTGGCCATTGTAATTCTACATGATTAGCAATAAACCACTACTATCTAGTAGTATAGATATAATACCTTAGCTCGAAGACTTTTTCTTTTTATTGCCAAAAGAAATTTTATTACCAAAAACAATCAAAAGTACATCGCCATAGAGAAGCAAACGTACAACTGGAAAATCAGCAAAAAACCAATCTACAGAACGAACCTACAATCACACATAAGAATCTTCACCATTACAATTGATTCCATCCAGGAAGATTAATACACTTTAACCTTGAGTGGGTTATTATATACAAATTGATTTATAAGATCACAAACTTATTCAGTACAAAGTACACAAGAGTGCTAGGAGTAGCATATGAAACATTACATATAGAGATTAATTAATTCTATTCTTGAAACTCATCAAACATTCAAGTCATTGGAACTACAAGCCTGATCAACACTTGCCTCCACGCCTCCACATATGATCCATCATCATCACCATCATCATTGTGAACACTGCAAGTCTGCAACAACTATCTGTAGCAGCTGATAAAATATAATAACTCATTTTTGTTCTTAGCAAATTATGAAGATTTTGTAGCTGAATTCAGAGATAAATCTCTTCCTCTTCCTCAAATTAGGGAAGCTGGGGGCACATATCAATCTCAGTTCAAATTTTTATATATTTTATATGAACCATTATTTTAATGTATAATTAAGATGAAAATTATAAAAGATTTATAAATTATATATAACAATATAGATAATTCTACATGGTTAGTTTCTATCAATTATCATATCAGCAAGAATTTCTTTTTTGGCCGGAGTTTTATTACTACCAAACAACCAAAAGTATACATTACCAAATAGAAGCAAACATACAACAAAAAAACAGCGGAAAAAACAAACAATTAATTGAACTAACCAGCAATCACAATCGGTAACCTTTTGCCAATACCAAAAACATCTCTATGCACTGCAGACTGAAGAATCTGCACTATTGCTTGATCCCATCAAGAAGATTAATACAACTACTTGACCTTGAGTGGGTTGTAATCAGTCATGTAGATTCAATTTGAAGTCTATATCACTTGCAAGCTGCAAGAAACTTATTCACTACAAAGTACAAGAGTTGTAGTAGGATATGAATGAATCATTTATACAAATAGATTAATCACATCCAGGGCTTCATTTTCCTGTTGAAAATGCTTGGACCATAAGTGGACAAAATCATCTCAACAAGAAGAGGGAGTTGTAGTAAGCAAAAGGCAATAACAGGAACACTAGCCAGAAAAATTACAAAAAGGTAAACCTCGTAACCTCGCAAGTTTGGTGTTTTGAGCAACATCATAATAATGGTAGCAGAAAAGGCTATGACCATAGTTGCAATGGACAGAAAAAGTGCAGTAAGGCCTAAAATCAATTTTGTAGGTAAAAACTTGAGAAAATCTTGTTCTGCATAGCGAGAGGTAAGTATGCCTAGGAACATAAGCACAGAAGTAGTAGATGAAAACAAGGATATGGCATCTGAGATGATGAAAATTTTGAAAAACCTGTTCTGTTTGTCAAGTAATAGTGGCAAACCAGAGTTTGGATCGAACCCTCCTGGAACAGTGAAAACTGCAGTAAACATGATGGTGACAACAAGAGCAGCAACAACGGAACCAGAAGTAGCCGCACCCTTCATCCATTCCTCTCCTTCCTTCCTTAACTCTTTATGGGTTTCTTTGAATAGTTCTTGAGGTTTGAAGCCATCATTGTTTTGATGTTCTATGACCCAAGGATGCACAAGACTCTCGACCTCCTTGAACCACTGCAATTCTCTTTGCATTTGTAAAGCAGGGCCAGAGATGCTATTGAGTTTGAGTTTGGCAGGACGGCCAAGTTCAGCGGTGGCATGAAGTAATGTGTTTCCAAAAGAATCTATCCATGAAACAAGCCTATCCTTTGTGAGATCCCGGAGATTTAAAATTTAATTCTGGGTGTTCAAGAATAGAATTAGTAATTTTTAGAATTTTGAATAGAATTTTAAGTGAATTTTAAACTAGTATTAGGATTTTTGGGTTATAAATTTTAGAAATTAGTGAACTTTGAAATTTAAAATTTTAATTGTCATATTTGGAATCCCCATATTCTTTTTGGCTTGTGGTAAAAATTTGGGAGCAAACAGAACTTAAAATTTTAACCGGGTCTTTCTCTAGACCCGACAATGCCACTTTCGAGTGAAACTTGAAAGACGTTAGAAGTAAAGTTGTGAAAAATAAATTATATATTTAGAATCTATTCTTCGAAATGAATCCAACAATATAAATTTTATTGGAAGTTTCTTTTTTT
>QANZ01045881.1:0-24534 GCA_003254925.1 Chamaecrista fasciculata | reverse complement strand
TACTATCCAACTGCGAGATGAGATTATTAATTGAATTTCTCCCCAATGAAGGGTTGAGATTGATATATGTTCAAGATGGTGAGAAATTCCCTTATGGTGGAATCATGATTTGGTAATACTATGTACTTAAATTATTTATGATGATGATGCAGGAGAGGGTGTCCTTGATTATTTGGAACTCTAAAGTTGGCCTTGGCTAGAGTTTGGATGAATTTGTTATCATCCTTATATTTTTTGTAACTCGATTGACTTTTTTTTATAAGGTTATTGGTGTTGTTGATCCTTCCTTGCACTTTGTGATGTTCTTTAATGGGTGTTTTCTTCTTGTGAAATTTTATTGATTTCTCTAAGTGATGAATGACTTATGTTTATCTTAACATTTGAATGGTGACTTAATGTTCAATATACTTGTATTTGATCTTAAACTTCGTGATCAATCTTTTGTGGTGGAAACTAAGAAATTATGACTGTGCATCTTATTTGTTCTTAAAATGTTGATTTATGCGGGTGATAGTATTTAATATTTATTGAGTGATATATGTTTAGAGTTCACTAAACTTGCTTGTGCTTGTGCTTGTGTTTGTGTTTGTTTTTGTTTTTGTGTTTGTATTCTTGTTTGTGTTTGTGTTTGCGTTTGCGTTTGTGATTGTGTATCGGATTGCTCTCCCATAGTTCTAGTTGTGACGTTGATTGAAAATGTGTAGTTACTTTGGTGTGTGCTTTATGCTTGACTATTTGTGGAATGAATGAGATAATGCTGTGTGCGGTCCCGATGGGTGAAAAGCTGTGTGCGGTCCCCATGGGTTGAGTTAATGCTGTATGCGGTCCCGATGGGTGAAAAGCTGTGTGCGGTCCCCACGGGTTGAGATAATGTTGTGTGCGCTCCCGATGGGTGGAATAAGCTGTGTGCGGTCCCCACGGGTTGAGGTAATGCTGTGTGCGCTCCCAATGGGTGGAATAAGCTGTGTGCGGTCCCCATGGGTAGAGATAATGTTGTGTGCACTCCCGATGGGTAAAATAAGTTGTGTGCGGTCCCCACGGGTTGAGACTACTCTGTGTGTGCCCTTGTGTGCAATTTCGATGGTTAGGAAGAGAATTGAAATATTGGTGATGTGATGTGATATACTTGTGATTGAGTGATGAATTGATTATTGAATCTTAGTCTGCATTGAAATTCAGAGTTTGTTGTAAACTGATGGTTCTGCGATGTTGATTGGTATTGGCTGAAGTAATATTTTGGTGCTAACTATCTTGCAGTGAGATGCTATCGTGGTAATCTTTATTCGGTTTCTCATGGCTTTAGATAAATTTTCTCTTCTTTTAAACAAACGAGAAGTTATTTGAAGTTATAAGTATTCAGTTGCTTAAAATAATTTTTACAAAGTTTGATCTATATCTCTTCTAAAAGTATGATTATGGTTAGACCTATATTATTTATCAGCTTCAATCCCTTATAAGTCTTTCTCTCACTTGATAGTCCTAAAGGATTTAAGCGTAAACCCTTATGAATTATAAATTTTTGATTGATTTAAATACTATAGCATATTAAACGTTGATCCTTGTAAAGAGTTTTAAAATGAGATGTCATTACTTTATTTTCCTTTACAAATTTTATTTTGACAAGACTTTAATGCTTTGCTATTTCTTTACTAAACTTCGTTCAAACTTCACTTGTGTCCCAACGAAACTTCGAAGAGTGTTTTTCTTAAAAGATCCTTTAATTTCAAAAGATTCTCTGAAACACATAGTTGTTCTCATATTTTAATTTATTTAAAGGATCACCAATTTCTCTAATTAGGACAAATCTTGTTATACGATTTATGTTGTAATCGTGGTATACGTTGGATCATTTAGTTAAATGAATGTGGTTATAGATTATTCATTGTTGATGAGTGCTGGTTTTGTTGGTAATCCCATGATTGGGATGAGTTAGCTGCTCACTGAGTTTCGACTCACCCCCCGTTTAATAATTTTAGATACAGGTTCAGGTCAAGTCATTACCTCAAATTCCAGGAGAAAGTCAATCAAGAGCCAATGCCATTGTTCGTGTGGGTAGTTGCTTTATCTAAGTAAATTATGCTTGTAAACATTGAGATTATAATGTCTGTGTATCGTGGAGAATATATGTATATTGTAATTCATCATAATTATGTTATGCAGATTATTATGGTTTGTCCGTGTGCAGGCTTACGGCATGGGGTGGTCCCATGTCCGTGCCGGTCACGTACCTCTAAAGATGGGGTCGTGACATCCTTCATGTAGCAGCCACGAATGAGGCTGAAAACCTTTGCTTCACGACATGCAACAGCATGGAAGAAAGTGTTCCACAACTTAGAATCACTTAGCAGGATTAGAATTGGAAATGCTTTTGATACTCGTACTACAAAATCTTTGTTTCCTTCACGTGTTGCTCGATACAATGCGATTCCAGCAATGTCCATCTGATCTCTCCCCAAAAGACTAGTGCTCAAATTATTGCAAACTAGATCAAGGATTTCTCTAGCCCACGCATATTTTGACTTCGGCTCATCCATTCCTATACAAAAATACAATATTGACTTAAGTGTTTGAGAATCTCAAACTTCATTTAAACAATTAAACTATATATCCTAGTTTTTGAAGAAATTAAATATCTATCCATCATGGCTTCAATTTACAATGATGTCTCTCTATTTGTATCTATTATATACATATATACAGAGTTAATACTTAACAACCGTGCTCCTTTTTATATTTACATCAAAGACGAAAAACGAGATAAAAATAAATAACATATAAAATATTATTAAAGAGGATGAAAAGTAATCAATTAATTAAAAAGCCAAGAAATCTACCATTTTTTAGGACATGAATCCCCTGTAGTACACTATAGGTGTAGTACTGAGAGAGAAAGGAACAGGTAGAGAGAGAAAGTGTCAGTGAGACCCACACCTTTGACACTTTCTCTCTCTAACTGTTTCTTTATCTCTCAGCACTTCACCTGTAGTGTACTATAGGGAATCCAAATTCCATTTTTTAATACATTTTTCTGTATATATATATTGTTGTGTAACATAGTTTACTAGTAGTTGCGTGGTCTATAACTTTCACCTTTCTCATGAATGCGATTACAGTGTTATATAAAGTTAATAAGAGTATCAAATTGAACACTTAGAAAATCAAAATGAAAAAGAAGAGGAAAAAGGTAGAACTAGATGTTTAAATATCAAGAATGCAGTTTACACGGATCCATTGGGTAGTGCAGGAGGCCTTCTCTACTCTCCATCATTAATTTACAATTCTTTAATTTCTCCCTCTATATCTATTTAATTTTGAGTGTGTGTTTGTAATTAGTTAAGTTTACCTTTGGCTGGACTATCAGCTGGCCGTTCTATGTCTGCAAGAAGAGATTTGATATCCTTGGCTGATTCTATATTTAAATCTTGCACCAAAAAGGAGATGACAAAAATAATAAAAATGAGCTTCGTAAAACAAAGAACAAAATAAAGACAGTGAAAAGTAATTATTAAAATTTAATTATAATTTTTTATTATTCTAAAATCTAAAATAATAAAAGATAAATATATAAAATATATTTAGGCAGAAAATTAAAGCATGCAGTAATATTTATATAAATTTATACTAACATTTATAAATCCATCGTTTCCAGTTGAACACAGGTGGACTTCCTCTCAACAATGTAGAAGGAAGAATTGCAACGCCCTCAATTCCTGTCACCCCTTTGTCATCTTTTGCAAAAAGTAAATCTTTGTGTTCTTTAAGCAAATCCAGAGCAATATCTATAATTTATATATGATATAGTCATAAAGAGATTATGTATTTGTTAATAGTTACCAAGTTGTAGTGAGATGAAACATATACGGAGAAGCCGAGGACCCTTAATATTGTCTTGTTATGGTTTGAGGATTTCCCAATTGTGTGTGGCCATTAGCTAAAGCCAATGTAACTGGTAGTGAACCTTTGTGGGTTGCAATGGTAAGTTGTTTTATGCTTTTGCTCACCATGCCTTGTACAACACTAATGTCTACTTCTCCAGCAGCTGCAGCTACTAAAAGTGGTGTATAGCCAAAATCATCAAGTCTTTCAAGGTATTCTTCTTTAAGTTGCTCCATTTCCACCAACTTCTTCAGTATGCTATTGTGTCCTGACCAACACTGTGCTGCAACGTGCAATGCTGTTTGACCCCAAGCATCCAGTTTTGCAGTCCATGGATTTAGACTTGCTTCAAGGATTTCTTTTGCTTCATCCCAGTTGTTATCATATATATGCTTTCTCAGATTTGTGAAACCTTCTTCCCTCACTGTAATCATGCATGAATGCACCAATTAATGAATAAATAGTCATATATATATATATAAATATGTTAAAACCTCATTTTGAAAATCAAACTATGGGATAAGTTTCACTTTAGTCCTAAAACTATTTTTTTATTCCGTTTTAGTCTCCAAAATGTGATTTCGTCAAATTTTTGCCGTTGTTTATAACACGGACAATTGAGATGGACTATTTCTCTCTCATATGTATCTTAATAAGTGAGTTGACAAAGAGAGAAATAAAACTTTTTATTCTTAGTCATAAGTTGGAGATAAAAAACAACCTCGAATTTATCTCCAATTTGCCAATTCACTTATTATGAGATATATGAGAGAGAAATGATCAATCTCAATTGTCTAAATTAGAAATAGCACAAACTATATGAAATCACATTTTGGACACCAAAACAAAACAATTGTGGAAGTTTGAGGACAAAAACCTTACAAAAAATAATTTTATAACCAAAATAAGTATTTGACCTATGTATAGCGGGGTTAGTGACTAGTAAGTAGTAACCTTCTTGCAGTGGCACTTGCTGTGATGAGTTGTTCTTGTAAGAACGATTGAGAGTATCCCAAGCATGTTTGGCTTCAGAGATTTCGCCTATTTTAGAAAAAGCATCAGAACCACATGAGACGAGAATCACACGTAATGCCTCATCATTCTTTTTTTCCCATTCCTTCTTCTTATCATCTTCTTCATCAGGTGGTTTTACATCAGTACCATCAATGACACCCCAAAGTTCTTGAGCTTTCAAATACCGTCTAACACAAGTAGACCAATATTCATGATTCTTCTTCGTCAGTGCTTCTGGAACTATTTTCTTGTAAATAATAGTACTACTCTCACCCATATATGGTTAGTAACTTTTCGACCTGCATTTTATATGTATGTATGCATATTGGTGAGCCAGAAAGATTGATGTTCACATATTATTCTATTTTTTTTCTTTTCACAATTGTGTACAAATCTTAGGGGCTTCTCAATCTACCATTGCTATTATTATTAATTAATATTCAGCATTTCAAAACTCTATGGTATACGGATTGTTTTTTCATTCAAGGAATCAAGATTCACAGAAATATAAAAATATTCGTTTGCATAAATTAAAACATTCATGGGATTATTTTGCAATATTCCCAAGAATGTTATAATCTTGTGTTTGGTTCAACTTTGATAATCTTAGAATATTTTAAAAAAATGTGCTTTATTTCTACATCATAAAATTGTAATTCTATCATAATTAAAATTTTGGGTAAATTGCAATTTGGTACCCTGTGGTTAGGGGCGGTTCCCCTTTGGTACCCTGAAAGAAAAATTTTTGCATTGTGGTACCCTGTGGTTTGCTCCGTTAGCGATTTGGTCCCCTGAGGTTTTTTTCTGTTAGGATTTAACGGCAAATGTACGTTAAAATGTCAAAAATCTCCCAAAAAGTCTTCTCTTATGCATTTAAGTCCTTTCCCTTTACTAAAAGAGATCAAAACATAAAGAATTAATTATAAAAGGGTCTTTAAAATTCTAATATTATAGATTTTTCTCCTTTTCATAAGATTTCTTTTGAATAGGTCCTGATTTAATTACACTTTAATCCCAAAAGTTTATGATCTTTATCAAAATAGTCCTTAGAACCTCAAAGGACAAATGAGCATCTATGATTTATCAAAAAATTCTTATATTCAACTACAATTTTCATTCAAGTACACTACAAACAAATCTAAACCCCCAAATTTTTCTAAAATCAAGCCTCACAAATCAAAAACCCTCTCAACAACAAAATCAACATCATCAACAACCAATTTCTTCATCCCGTTATGTTCCCCCTCTTTTTTATCATCTTCATTCATTTTAGTCCCAAATCCTCAAAATAAAATTGTAAAGTGCCCCAAAACTCTTCCAAACATTTCAATTTAGTCCTTTAAAATATTTTAAACCCTAAAACCTAAACCCCAAAACCCTAAAACCCAAACTCCAAACCCCAAACCCCTAAACCTCCAAAACCTAAACCCTAAAACTTAATTTTTTTCTTGGCTAAAGTCCTATTTTGGTCCCCCAGTTATGCTCAGTGTTCCAGATTGGTCCTCCAATTATTTTTCATTCCATATTGGTCCCCCAATTATGCAAAACTTGGCAAAGTTGGTCCCTCTAACAGTATCCATCCATTTTTCCGTTAAAAAAAAGTTAAAATTGATTTTTAACTCCTAAAAGTTAAAATTTTTTGCATCAAGGACCTTTTTTCTCTATATTAGGACCAAAATGTAAGAAATAAGAAATAACTTGGTGTTTTAGTTTATTTCAAACCAAAAAATACTGTGTCTCTCTCTGCTTTCTTCGCACCCTTGCTTCCCGCAAACTCCCTCACTTCGTTCCAATCTTTCACCGCCGACGACGACGAATATGACTCCGCGTCGTCCAAGAAATCCATAGGTTTGCCACAAGATTCGATGGAGAAATCTTCTTCGATCTTCGATTTCAACCTTTTCGGGTGGTGGTGCGATTGCGATTTCAATTTCGATTTATGGTGGTAAGGGTTATGTGGTTCCGAGAGGAGGGATTATTGAGATTGTGAGTTGCCCTAATTATTTTGCGGAGGTTGTGGAATGGTTTGGGTGGACATTGATGACTTGGTCGTGGGCTGGATTAGGGTTTTTCTGCTGTAAATTTGCTAATTTGGGGAAGATTATTCAAAGTGACGGTGATGTTGTTACTTTGTTAAGGTTTTCAAGTGAAACTGAAGCACATAGATGGACACCTAACATGTACAATAACTTTATCTTTTGTAATTTTGGTGCATTCTATATGTGTATGTATATGGATGGATACATGTAATTAAGTGTGAGGGAATCTGGGGAATTTTATTGCATCAATGGTGTTTGGATAAATTTGGGGAAGATTATTCAAAGAAGAGGAAGACTGTTTTTTCGATCTTGTATTGATTGGTTAATCGTTTTTTTTTCCCGATGAGCATATTCATCTTTGTCTTGATCATGATCGTCGTTGTGTGATTTTGGCTGTGATTTTATTTGAGTAAATGAGGAGGAGGGAGAGGGACGGTTGGGTGACGGCAGCGCTGCGATCCATGACGGATTCCGGCGAAAGAGAGAGAGTGGGAGCAATGGATGATGAAGAAGAAGAAGATGATGAAGAAAATGGAGATTAAAAAAAAATTGAGGGTTTAGGGATTAAAAAAAATTAGGGAATTATGTTAAATTGGGAGAATGAAGATGAAGATTAAAAAAAATTTAAGTTTCAGGGTTTGGGGTTTTAGGATTTAGGGTTTAGAGTTTGGGGTTTAGTTTTAGGGTTTTTAATATTTTTAAGGACTAAATTGAAATGTTTGGAAGAGTTTTGGGGCACTTTACAATTTTATTTTGAGGATTTGAGACTAAAATGAATGAAGATAATAAAAAAGAGGGGGAACATAACGGGATGAAGAAATTGGTTGTTGATGATGTTGATTTTGTTGTTGAGAGGGTTTTTGATTTGTGGGGCTTGATTTTGGAAAATTTTGGGGGTTTTGATTTGTTTGTAGTGTACTTGAATGAAAATTGTAGTTGAATATAGGGATTTTTTGATAAATCATAGATGCTCATTTGTCCTTTGAGGTTCTAAGGACTATTTTGATAAAGATCATAAACTTTTGGGATTAAAGTGTAACTAAATCAGGACCTATTCAATAGAAATCTTATGAAAAGGAGAAAAATCTATAATATTAGAATTTTAAAGACCCTTTTATAATTAATTCTTTATGTTTTGATCCCTTTTAGTAAAGGAAAAGGACTTAAACGCATAAGAGAAGACTATTTGGGAGATTTTTGCCATTTTAACGTACATTTGCCGTTAAATCCTAACAGAAAAAAACTTCAGGGGACCAAATCGCTAACGGAGCAAACCACGGGGTACCACAATTCAAAAATTTTTCTTTCAAGGTACCAAAGGGGAACCGCCCCTAACCACAGGGTACCAAATTGCAATTTACCCTAAAATTTTTAAATAACATTAATAATTTCATTTAGAAAATACTATTTCAAAGCATAATATCCATAAGTGTCAAAATAACAAAATAGTCTAAACAAGTCATCACTCAAAAGATAACTAGCATAATTCTCAAATAACACAAAAAGAAAAACTCGTACTAAATAGGTTTGATAAGGGTAATTTAGTTATTTTAGTCTAACTAAAATAATCACATCCTATAGGATTAGAGATTTAGAGTATGAGGTGGGATTAAAAAATGGTCATTTCATAGGGACCAAAATGCAACTTTAAAGTTTCACCTATAACAACCAATTTCCAAAAGGCAAAAGACCTCTTCGTGCCCCTAACGTTTGAGGTCAATTTCAGTTATGCCCATAACGTTTATTTTGTATTAGTTATGCCCCCAACGTTTTACATTGGTGTCAATTATACCCTAACCTCAATTTTTTTGGGCCAAAGTCTTATTTTGGTCTCTCAAATTTGCTCAAAGTTTCGTTTTGGTCCCTCAACTCAAAGAATCATCATCTTCACTACCACCACCACCACCATAGGAAGCATTGTTCACCCCTTGAAAAAACTCAATTTTTGCACCATCCTGAGCTTCGTTTTGTTCATCTCTTTCACGGGGTTTGATTACAGGACACCATACAATCGATTTCATGTATTAATTTCTAAGATTGAACTCAAAAACACACCAAAGTCGAACTCTAACTGGACCGTTTTGAAAAACTCAGAAAACCGAGCTTTTTCTTCAAACTTTGTTTGGGGAAAATGATCCTTAGGTTCTAGAAATAAAACCCCAACAACTAATTTCAAGAAACAAACACGATTGAACCAAAACCGAGCTTTTTCTTCAAACTTTGTTTTGGTTCGTGTTCTTCGCCTTTTGTGTGTTTTTGAGTTCAATCTTAGAAATTAATACATGAAATCGATTGTATGGTGTCTTGTAATCAAAACCCATGAAAGAGATGAACAAAACGAAGCTCAGGATGGTGCAAAAATGGAGTTTTTTCGAGGGGTGAACAATGCTTCCAATGGTGGTGGTGGTGGTGAAGATGATGATTCTTTGAGTAGAGGGACCAAAACGAAACTTTGAGAAAACTTGAGGGACCAAAATAAGACTTTGGCTCAAAAAAAAATTGAGGTTAGGACATAATTGACACCAATGTGAAACGTTGGGGGCATAACTAACACAAAATAAACATTAGGAGCATAATTGAAACTGACCTCAAATCGTTAGGGCACCAAGAGTTCTTTTGCCTTTCCAATATATCCATTTTAAATTTAAACCAATGCATTAGAATTCACTATAATCATCTATTGAGTTGATCAAATCCAACAATTTCGACAAAGAAAACTCGAGGATTTAAAGTTTACCCCAAATCCTATAGAATCCCTAAATATATGAATGTGGAGCCAAGTTCGAATCAAGGTTTATGAGTGCTTAAATACATCACAAATGAGCAACAATAAAGCATAGATTTCCAGCAAAACCAATGGATTGAAGTTCATGGTGCATTAGACAAAAATGGAGACAAAGTGACGAAACTCACCCAAGAGGAGGAAGAGAAGAGAGAGAGCAAAGGCGGAAGCTGCTACGGAGGCCGCCGGTGGTCCCACGGTGGCCGGACTGTGGTCGCCGGTGACTTCTGGCCGGAAAGGGTGGTCGACGCTGACGGTGATGGTGCTGCTGGTAGCAGTAGCGGCGGAGAGGGAGAAGGGATCGAGTGGCGAGAGAAATTTTGGAGAATGAGGAAAGAGAGAGTGTGAGTGAGCTGAATAATAGAGGGGGGTGTTTGGAAATTTTGACTAACTTTGGGGGGTGAAATTATAATTCTGAGAAAGAAAGTTAACTTGAAAATCAGTGCATTATCAAAAAATATTTATATTCTTTCAAATCAGTCCGTAAAGGGACAAAATCCTAGAAATCGAATCTCTCGAGACGTTGATAAACGAAGTTAAATATTATTCAGTTTGGTCAAAATGTCAATATTAGTTTTAAGAGTACTATTTGTCAAGAGTAATTTATAGCTCTCAATTTCGTTACATTTAGATACGAAACAAGTGAGATATAATTGAATTCATGAAACAAGCAACTTATTTTCGGGCTCGATTTGACGTCGTTTGTAAACAACTCCAACTGGCTAAAGAAAAAACTCATCAAATTTAACTTTTTTACTCTGATTTCATCGTGTTCATGTCTAAAACAAGAGAGATAACTACATTCAATAGTTAATGACTAATTATGAAACTTTTAGGAAGCATTCATGACAAAAAAAAAATTAAGAATTAAAATGAAGCAAAATAAAAATATTAGGGACCAAAAATAGCATTTTGACCCTTATTTTATAAAACTTGAATGACGATGGAAGTGATGGCGGCAACACAACTGGAAAACGCTGTCATAAATAATACTATAAGTAGACTTGCTTTATTATATATATAATTATGGTCAGTTAAGATGCTTGTTGTGATTAATTACATTAATTATTAGCTTATAAAATGTTAATGACATGTGCTAAAGCAAGCCCCACCACCACTGCCGCCGCAGCCGGTGGCGCTGTTACTCCATGAATAAACTGAACGAGAGGTTTCCAGTTGTGTTGCCTTCTCGTCACTTCCTTGGTCATTCAAATGGCTATTTTGGTCCTAAATGTATACTTTAATATTCATTTTCATCCTTTAGTGTCAAAATGTTCAAATTGATCTTAAATGTTGATATAATGTTTCATTTTTTGTCCTAAACTATTGAATTTGGTCATATTTTTCCGGTCTCTAATTTCAAGTTCAAAAGACTTGTTAAGAGTAACTCTTAGCTTTAAATTCGTCACATTTAAATTTGAAACAGGAAAGATATGATCAATTTTGTTTGTTTGATCATGAAATGAGCGGTCTACTTTCAGGACCGATTTGACTTCATTTGCTAATGACCCCAAGCAGATAAAGAAAATACTCTTCCAGAACAATACGTAGCTTTGAACTCACCTCATTTGAACATGAAACGGAAAAAATATGACTATATTCAATAGTTTTGGACCAAAATGAAACATTTTGTCAACATTTAGGACGAATTTGAACATTTTGAAACATAAAAAACCAGAATAAACATTAAGGGTCAGTTCGTTTCCGTTTTTTTTTAAATTTGTTTTGATTATAATCATAGTTTGATTATAATCAAAGTTGATTATTTTTGTAATGGTGTTTGGATGATTGTTGATTATTTGGTGTGAAATTATTAAAATGGGTATGTAATGATTGTGGTAGGTGAATAAAAAGTAAGGAAATTGATAAATTGTATAGGGGTATAAATGGAAGAAAAAGTTGGAAAAAGTAAGATGTGATTTGATTATAATAAAAGTGTGTTTGGATGTGATTGTTGTTTGGAAAAAAAACAAAAATGTTACTGTTTGCCTTGAAAAGCGTGAAATCTTGATTATTTTTGTGTGTAAGTGGGGGGATGATTATCCAAATCGGTGCACCGTTTCATTTTTGCCTACGAAATGGTGCACCAAAAAGGACTAAAATGTCTTCTAGTTGCTCGACATTCGGTGCACCAGCGAAGAAATCGGTGCACCGATTCGCAGTAGATGAGAGAGAAAGGCTGAAGCTGGCGGACCCGAAATTTTCATTGATTTTGGCCTAATCCCTCTCATCTCTCGTCACTCTCCCTCTCTCTCGTCTTGCTCCAGCCAAATCAATGCGTCTTCTTCGAAATTAGAATCCAGAAGTGTTCGGATTTATTGATAGTGAACGAAATTAGAATCCAGAAGTGTTCGGATTTATTGATGAATGCGTCTTCTTCGAAACAGAGAACTAAGCAATTAAAGTACAGAGGGGTTCGACGGCGGGAGTGGGGGCGGTGGGCGGTGGAGATTGAAACTGAAATTGAAACTGAAATTAGTGTCGAGCAACATCCTCAAACTGAAACTGAGATTGAAATTGAAACTGAAACTGAGATTGAAATTGAAATTGAAACTGATTATCTATTGTTATTTGCTAACAATTGATTTTGAAGTTTAATTGACTCTACTTGCACTTTAATCTTGAATTGGTTTTCATTCTCAAATCTCAATCTCTCTCTACTCTGCACTCACTTTAATTTGAGCGAAAAGAGAAGAATACAAGCAGCTTTTTCCGTTCACGACCTTCACCACTCTCATCTCTTCACTCTCTCTTCACTGGAAAAACCCAAATCCAAATTCCAAACCCATAAACACAGAACCCAAATCTCTAATCTCTACTTTCTTTCGATGCTATGAATCTTCGGCAACTCACCCTCCGGCTTCTAATCAAGGCCGGCAACGTCGTGTTCCCGATGACGAAGTTTACAACATCATTCCTGTTCACAACCTCCTCGCCGACCACCCTTCTCTTCGCTTCCTGTTCACAATTCTTCGTTGTGATTTTGATTCAAATTCGTTTTGGCTGTGATTTCAATTTTGGATTCAAATTCGTTTTGGCTGTGATTTCAATTCGACGGAGGAAAGGAGAGAGTGAGGATGAGGATGAAGATGACGATCTGCAAAATTTCAATTTCAGTTCTAAATTATTTGGGCAAAATAACATTTTAGCCCAAACACAAAAATGGATATTTACAAACTGACCCAATTTTAAAGTAAATGACAATTTTGCCCTTTTTGATTGGGGATTGATTGTATTAGAGTATAGGTAATTATAGGTTTATGTATAGGGGTATAAGTGTAATTGAGTGTGTTTGATTATTAAAAAATCATGATTATAATTGAATCAGGAAAAAAACGTAAACGAACATGTTTATTATGATTATAATCAAAACAGATTATAATCAAAACATGGGTTAGGTTGGTTTGCATCAAAACGTAAACGTAAACGAAGTTTAAAACATACATTTAGGATTAAAATAATCCTTTAACCTACATACAACAAGTTTTGATTAAAAGATTTGCAGATACCATCTAATCACAACAATATATATAGACTAGAGGCTTTGCGTACCTGTTAAAATAAATGAGGTATTAAATCGTTAACACAGTAAAAAATAAGGGATCAAATAATAATTTTCCTCTTATTATTAATTTTGTACTATAATTTTAAAATGTGGACGACCAAAAAAGGATGGAGTCATATAATATAAGATATAATTGGGCAAGAAGGTGTTGGAAATAATTATTATTATTATTAGGAGCATCATATACTACACACACAAAACACAGAGTCACAGACAATTATAGCACCTTCTCAGAACTTGCTGGCTTCGGGGTATAAATTCTTCAACCTTTTGATGCACAAAATCTCGGTGAGATTCATCAAATAAGTGAATATATATAAGTATATCATTATTCTCTGTTTTTAAGTTTTCTATCTATATATATAAGTATATCATTCTTCTTATCTCTCTCACTGTACCACTTGGTTTTGTCAAGTATATATTAGTGGTAAGTGCATCGTATGAACACAGATACACAACCAGGCATACACAGATATATATACAATGAAGAAACCAATGATTGTTGTATCTATGTTAACAAACATAATTATTAGGGCAAAATGCACTTTGGTACCATGTGATTAGGACCGAATCTACTTTGGTACTCTCAAAGACAAAATTTGACACTTTGGTACCCTGAGGTTTGCGTCGTTAGCACTTTGGTACCCTGTGGTTATTTTCCGTCAAGATTTAACGGAAAGTTGTTAGCACTTTTCCGTCAAGATTTCTTATTTCTTACATTTTGGTCCTATTATAGAGAAAAAGGTCCTTGATGCAAAAAATTTAAACTTTTAGGAGTTAAAAATTAATTTTGTCTTTTTTTAACAGAAAAATGGATGGAAACTATTAGAGGGACCAACTTTGTCAAGTTTTGCATAACTGGGGGACCAATATGGAACGAAAAATAACTGGGGACCAATTTGGAACACTGAGCATAACTGGGGGACCAAAATAGGACTTTGGCCTAAAAATTTTATAAAAAAGGAAGGAAGTTGGCCTCCCAATTAAAATAGATTTTTATTAATATATATACATGTATTCTTAATTTCATATTCAATTTGATCCATAAAATAAGGTCCAAGTTACCAATCTCCAATTTTACTGCATAACTCATCACTTTTCGTTATTTGATATTTTAATTAATTTAAAAACTATGACCTCTTCAATCTCATTATCTCCTTACATTCTTTTATGGTTTATATTCCTTTTGTCCAACTTAAACATTTTATCTTATAATATTGATAATATGTAAAAAAAAAAGGCCAAAATCCTATTTTGGTCCCTAATGTTTACTTAAAGTTTTATTTTGGTTCTTATTGTTTTCTTTTTGTTCTATTTTGGTCTTTAATGTTTCCTAAAAGTTTTATAATTGGTCCCTAACTATTGAATATAGTCATATCTCTCTGTTTTGCTAATAACTTCAATTGGGTAAAGAAAAAACTGAACAGTTAGGGATGTTCACAGGGTGGGTTGGGTTGGGTTTAGGGCGGGTTGGTTTGGGTGGGTTTTGAAAAAAAAAAACATTTTAGCCCAAACTAAACCAAACCAAATAGTAGCGAGTTGGATTGGACGAGCTGGCCCATTCAAATTTGCAAACATTTTTTTTTCAAAAATATATTTGACTTTACAATTATTTTATTTTCCAATTTTTTCATATTGAATTTTGATGAAAAAAATGTCTTATTATCATGATTCATGAATTAATAATAATATTGAAAGTCATATCTACTCATCTAAAGAAGTTGAAGTTGGCGTATACAAGTTAAACTTGATTAATTGAAAGTGAAGTCACTAATGCAACGTTAAGACTAGGGGAGAAAAATAGTTCAAGAGTCATATATATTATATAATTATATTACCTATTATCTATTTATATATATATTAAAATTAAAAATAAGAATAAATAAATGGCGGGCTTGTGGGTTGAGTTGAATGAGCTCAGAATTCTGAAACCAACAGCCCAACCCAAACCACTGTGGGTTGGGAATTTTCAAATCAAACCAACTCACCAGCCCAAACTTGCGGGTTGGGTTGGTTTTGGCGGGTTGTCGGTTTGCCCGAATCGCTGAAACCCCTATGAACATCAATTGAAATTAGAGCTATGTGTTAAATTTGTTGAGTTTTTTCTTTATCCAATTGAAGTTATCAGCAAAAGAGAGAGATATGACTATATTTAATAATTAGGGATCAATTATGAAACTTTTAAGAAACAGTAAAGATCAAAATAGAACAAAAAGAATATTAATTAAGGACCAAAACAAAACTTTGGATAAATATTAAAGACCAAAATAAAATTTTGGCCAAAAAAATATATTGACCTCCCCCTCCAAAGATCCTGGTTCCGTCCCTGGTTTGTTAGATGAGATAAATTATTTGATGACACTCTGTGAATATAAACATAACATTAATAAGAAATGTCCACATATTCTACTCTCATTTTCTGTCTAAACACTCTCAAATTCACAGGCTTGCTTTAGCACATGTCATTAATATTTTATAAGCTAATTAATCACACAACAAGCATCTTGACTGACCGATTATAAAACGCAAGTCTACGGTCTACCTAAAGTATTATTTATGAACGCGGTTTCCAGTTGTGTTGCCATCACTTCCTTGGTCATTCAAGTTATATAAAATAAGTTAATACATACAGATACAACAAGTTTTTGTTTAAAAACTTGCTTATATCATCTAATCACAACAATATATATATATATATATATATATATATAGATATAACTGGATTCTAGTTCTGATGTGGGCAAGAAGGAGCATCATATACTACACACACGCAAAATTAAACACGGAGTTACAGACAATCATAGCACCTTCTCAGATCTTGCAGGCTTCGGGGTATAAATTCTTCAACTTTTTATGTGCAAAATCTCGGTGAGATTCATCAAATAAGTGAATCTATATCATTATTCTCTGTTTTTAATTTTTCTATCTATACCTTCTTCTTATCTCTCTTACAGTTCACTTCGTTCTGTTAATAAACATAAACACAACAGTGAATGGTTGTTATATCAATGTTAATTAACATAATTGTTATTAACTAGATTGTAAAGGAACCAATTATTCTAAAATATATATCTTAGAATAATTTATATGTATGCAGTGCGCAGATTTATTAAGCTGGTTTCAGAATTGAAGTCAGAGTGAGGCGAGCCGCCTGCAAACTAAAGTCACAACTCACGACATCAAGATAGTCAAGGTTTGAGACTCATTTCTCCTTTTCTTTTTTTTTTTTAAGGCTTTTGCGGTGATTTTTAGTTATGCCCCTAATATTTTATTTGTGTCAGTTGTGCCTCCAATTTAAAATGTTAGTTTCAATTATGCACCCAATTTTACTTATGTGTCAATATTTTTGTTTTGAATTGAATATGTGGCAAGATGACTGGATAAATAAAACATCCCGATTTAATTTTTATCCATCATGCCATTTCTTACGTGGATTTACATTTTCTAAACCAAAAAATTACTACCCTAAAACTTTTTTGACATCTTCATCTTCGCAAGCCTTATACCACATAAGAAATGTCATGGTGGATAAAATATAAATCAGGGATGTTTTATTTATCCAGTTATCTTGCCACATATTCAATTCAGAACAATTGACACACAAGTAAAAAAAATTGACATATCAGTATTGAGTGAAAATTGGGGGCATAATTGAAACTAACGTTTCACATTGGGGGCACAACTGACACAAATGGAACGTTAGAGGCATAACTGAAAATCACCTCAAACGTTAGGGGCACGAAAGGGTCTTTTGCTTTCTTTTAATTAATTCATGGAATGGTGTCTAGTAAGATGGTACGGTTTGATGATTTTAACCGTTGATTGAGGTCGGTTTGATGACTAGGATGGATTAAAAACTAAAGATGACTTACAAATTTCTTACAACTAATTAAACGATCTTTTTTTAAAACCCAATTTGACAAATTAGAAATTTTGACAAGTTTTAGTTTCTCTTTTAACTTTATTGCACTCTCTAAATTATTTTTGTTAAAGTAGTGTAAATTTGGCCTCATATTTTTTTTGTTCTGTTCTCAATTTGGTCATATTTTTTTTTTGTGTTTTTGGTCTCATATTTTTGCAAAAGGTCTCAATTTGGTCTTATATCATCTTCGGTCTCATATCTTTTGATCAAGTAGTTGAAGAATTAGTTTCATATCTTTGCAAAAGATTCCACTGTTAGTTCTACCTGATCAAAATATATGAGACCAATTCTGCAACAAAAACAAAATACAAGACCAAATTGGAATCCAACTCAGAAATATGAGACAAAAAAAAAAACATAAAAAATGATATGAGATCAAATGGGACCGGGCAAAATTTATGAAACCAAATTTTACACTTTGGTCTCAATTTTTTAACCTTTAAATTAAACTATATTACTATCATGTTTTCTATCCCTCTCCTTCCTAATCCTCCTTTAATTTTTTTCCAAAAAAAATACTAATATTTTTTTACTCTCTTAAAAACTTTAAAAATTTCTTTTTATGTTGTAAATTTACTACTCATAATTGTACAAATCCAAATTTTTTATCCTCATTATATATTTTGCATTTGATGAAATGCATGAGTTACTTACTCAAATATGTTCTTGATCGCCAATGAGACTCACTTAATCACCTTCCGCCTATAACAATTGCTTGGCTCAAGTTAGATTCCTAGTGATGGCTCATTTGGTAGGTTACTTGTAAGTACCTCTGTAAGTGTCTTTGAGCCCAGAGATCTGTCCTGACCTTGGATTGAGGAGCCATCCCTTCACCTAAATTTGTTTAGCACAAAAAATATTATATTTTGGTCATATTAAAGTATACTTTAGGTTCTATATCTTTTGCGCAAGTCTCAGTTTAGTCTTGTATATTTTTTGTTGCACTTTTGGTCCTATATCTTTTGATCTGGTTGCTGAATTTGTCTCATATCTTTCGGTCAAGTTATAGAACTGGTCTCATATATCTTTACTAAAGATTTCATATTATGGGACTAACGATAGAACTTTTTGCAAAGATATGAAACCAAATCTGCAACAAATAAAGATATGGGACCAATTATGCACTTGACGAAAAGAGATAGGATCAAAAGTGCAACAAAATAATATACATGACCAAATTAAGACTTGAGCAAAATATATGAAACCAAAAATATACTTTGGTCTATATTCTTTTATATTTGATAGTTTCCTACTTTACTATAATAATTTTAAAACAATTGTTTTACTATACACATAAAATGCAGTTTGAAAGGTTATAAACATATATGGGTGAGAGTGGAAGGAGGAGTAGTAGTATTTATAACGAGATAGTCGCAGAAGAATTGACACAGAAGAATCATAAATACTGGAGTAGCTGTGTTAGAAGCTATTTGATAGCTCAAGACCTTTGGGATGTGGTTGATGGTACTTTTGCAACACCACCTAAATATAATGTGGAGAATCAATTGAGATGGAGAAGAAAGAATGCTGCAGCTTTACATGTGATTCTCATCTCATGTGGTTTTGATGCTTTTTCAAACATAAGTGGAATCTCAGAAGCCAAACATGCTTGGGATACTCTTTTTCATATTTATACCGGCAACCCACCACCACAGCCAAAGATAGAGCCACCTATCCAATTTTCTTCATGGCAAGGTCACTTTTTACTCTCTAGTCACTACTCACTATATACCCTTTATATATGCGACAACTTAATTAATTCTTCAAATTTAGTTTGCTTAAAATGCATTTTTAGTCTAGGTCTCAATTTGGTTTTATAATTTTTTTGTTGCACTTTTGATCTCATATCTTTTGCTCGGGTTGCAGAATTAGTTTCATATCTTTGCAAAACATTCCACCATCAGTCTCATGCAACCCAAATATATGGGACTAATTCTGTACTTGACCCAAAGATATGAAACTAATTATATAGCATGAACAAAAGATATGAAACCAATTCTTCAACCTAACCCAAAGATATAGAATCAAGAGTACAACATGGGACCAATAATTTTCAACCTGAACAAAAGATATGAGACGAGAAGTGCAACAAAAAAAGTTATAGGACTAAAAGTACACTTTAACCATTTAGTTTATACAGTTTAATTTCTAAAAGACCAAAAAAAAGTCGTGAAGTCAATAAACTTTAGTCCCTTTTTTTTTTGGGGTTTCCCAAGGTATCCCCCAGCCCGACAGGTCAAGGACTAATCCCTCGCAGAGGGTGCTCCATTTAATGGTCTGCTGCTGGCCAATTGGTTGCTGCATACACAAGGCGGGATTCGAACCCTCGACCTTGCTTAAGCGACCTAGTGAGCTCGACCACTAGGCCAACGAAGCTTGGTTAACTTTAGTCTTCGACTTGTTTAATATAGACAATTGAAGTGTATTAATTTTGCAACTTTCAAGAATTAAAGTATATATATTATGTGGACGGTGTTGATATTAATTGGTGATAATTGATGCAACAGCTTTGAACAAGCTTATATACGAAAACAAGTGGGAAGCTGCAAAAGCAATCCTTGAAGCACATCCAAGTGCATTAACTGCAAAATTGGATGCTTTGGGTAATACAGCATTGCATGTGGCTGCGCAGTCAGGTCACGTGAGTATGGTTGAGGAGTTTGTGAGAATGGTGCCACCCGAACACCTTCAAATATTTGATAATTTTGGCCTTACACCACTTTCAAATGCTGCAATTGCTGGAGTAGATACTAAAGTTGCAAAATGCATTGTGACAAAAAACAAAGACACACTTACAATTCCAAACTATAACAATTGTCTCCCAATTGAATATGCTTTTGCTAGTGGCCACATGAAAATGGGACGATATCTTTACTCTCAAATCCCTAAGGAAATCTTCAAACCACAAAATGGTCCTCATGGTCCTAATCTTCTTCATTTTTGTTTTATGGCACTACAACTTGGTAATCAACTAATCATTATCCCTCTCTCTCTCTCTCTCTCTCTCTCTATATATATATATATATATATTATCTCTTATAAATCACATATCATACATAAACAGATATTGCTTCGGATTTGCTTCATCGATGCCAAGATTTGCTTTTCACAAAAAACGACTTTGGAACATCAGCAATTATTGACATTGCAGCACTTCCTCTTGCATTGTTGAGTAAAAGTCAACTCGTGTTCTGGAAACGATGGATCTATAATTGTTAGTATATATATTACTGCACGCTTTAATTGCATACTTTCTTCCAAATGTCCTCCTCTTCTTTTACATTATTATTAATTTGCTTAATATTCAGTTTACACTCATTTTATTATATAAGATTATAACTGATTTTTATTGTTTCTTTCATCTCCTTTTCGTTGCAAGATATAAATATAGAATCATCCACAACTATCAACTATGTACCTGTAGACATACAACAACACGATGGGAGTAGTCGAGCGAAAGGTAAACTTATAGTACACCCACACATAACAGATATAGATAGAGAGAAAATTATAAATTGAAGCCTAGATGGAGGGAGAATTAATATATTGATTATAAGGTTTTGGAGAAAAATATATATCATTACAAGGCTTTGAATATCTCATGTTAAAACTTTCACAATAAAAATTTACAAGATTGATAGTTTTCGTGTTGACATGCATGCAACAGGTTTTGGTCTAGTAATGCCCATTATTTGTTAGGTATATATATAGCTAATAATTTAATTAGTTCCAAAACTTAGATATATACTTTTCATGAAGTTTGAGATTCTCAACCACTCAATTCAAATGTATGTATAGGAATGGAAGAGGTATACCAATTGAAGTCTATGCATGCACAAACTGCTCAAATCCTAAGACTAGTTTGTAATAATATGAGTCTTAAGAGGGAAGAGTCAGATACTACTACGGATGCTTTATTTCGAGCAGCATGTGAAGGGAACGTAGAATTTGTGATGCAAGTATCAAAAGCATATCCGCCTCTAGTGCTGTTGGGTGACAGTGTTAGAAGGTGGAATGTTTTCTTCAATGCCGTTGCATGTCGTCAAGCTGAGGTTTTCAACCTCATTCATGGCCTTCATTACTCAAAGGATAGGCAAGCTTCTTGGAAAGATTATTCTGGAAACACATTGCTTCATATCGCCGCCTTCCTTGCTCCTCCGGCCAAACTCAACAGCATCGCTGGACCCGCTTTACAAATGCAAAGAGAAATGCAGTGGTTCAAGGAGGTTGAGAGTTTTGTGTTTCCATGGATCAAAGAATGTCAAAACAATGATGGCCTAAAACCTAGAGAATTGTTCAAACAAACCCATAATGAATTAAGGAAGGAAGGAGAGAAATGGATGAAGGATACTGCTTCTTCTTGTTCTCTTGTTGCTACTCTTGTTATCACTATCATGTTTGCTGCTGCTTTCACTGTTCCAGGAGGAAATAATCAAACATCTGGTTTCCCAATATTTCTTGACAAACAAAAAATTTTTTTTATGATTTTCATTATTGCAGATGTCATATCCTTGTTTTCTTCTGCAACTTCTGTGCTCATGTTCCTAGGCATACTTACCTCTCGTTACAAAGAAGAAGATTTTCTCAAGTCTTTACCTACAAAGTTGATTTTTGGCCTCTCTACACTTTTTCTGTCCATTGTAACTATGGTCATAGCTTTTTCTGCTACCATTCTTATGATGTTGCTCAAAACACCAAGCTTACGGGGTTACCGAGGTTACCTTCTAGTTATTATTCTTGCCAGTGTTCCAGTGGCTGTCTTTGTCTTCCTAAAATTCCGTCTTCTTATTAAGATTATTAGGTCCACTTATTGTCCTGGCATTTTTAATAGGAAAGTGAAGGCTTGGTTGTGATTAATGTCTATGCGTAATGTTTCCTATTCTACTATTCTTGTGATTTGTATTGAATAAATTTCTACTCTTATTATTTTTATTGAACAAATTTTCTTGCCAGTCATATTCACTTGCCAAGCTTAGAGTTCAAATTCTATCTTTTTGTGTGACCATTGACCAATTATACCTCACTCAACTCATGGAGAAATTATTGTCCGAAAATTTTCAAGGGTTAAAATTTTCGGGAAATCACAGAGGGAGCGCAGCGAAAAAATAAATAAAAAAAACTTTTAAATATGTTAACTCTGTGATTCCTTCCAGGATCCACTAATTATATTTATACCAGGAAAGTAAAAATGTTTACCTATATTTCAATCGGTGACTTATCGTGTTCGCGAATATGAGAAGTCCACTCCGAGTGTCCTTTCTCTACCGGTGATCCACACGAGCGGTTTGGCAGATGCCTAGGTGCTAGCCTCCTTCACTTCTTCCCAAGTGAATAAGGGAACTCTATCTATGATTCTTGAATGATCAAGAACTGTTCTTGATCCTCAAGATTGATTGGGTATACTAATATTATCAGGTGCAGGTCTAACTCTCTTTCTCCAAGAAGAAAAATCGACTCACTCTCACAATACTAGGACTTGGCGAATTTTTACTCTCAACAGGGCTAGGCGAAATTCTAAGTCTCACCAAGAATTGGTTGTGTGTGCCTAAGCCTATGAGGGTATTTATAGTTTCCTCATTCCCAAATTTAGGGAATCCTAATCCAATTAGTGAATCCCTAAAATCTTGAATATCTTAATTCTATAATTAATATATTTCAGGGAATCTTTTGATTTATAATATCACACTTTAATATTATAATTCAAAATTCAATAGGTGGCAATTTAAATTTGAGACTCAAGATCAAATCTTGAAATCAAATCTTCATTGCTCAAATCCTATTGGTTGGACTAGGCCAAAGTTTGACAACTACAATGCCGGAATAGTCAAGACCTCAGGTCTAAGGCTATCGTGATAGGTGTACAGGAGATGCTAGCTTATAACTAAACCCATGCAGGACTCTCCGGGTCGGTCCAGCAACTTGTAACCCTTACATGATTGCATCATGACTCTCGAGAAGCATCTAGTGCATGTATCTCTATACACAGAGGTCATGCTGGTCTTGGTTCATTTACGTTCCCACGTGAATGATCGACCAGGGACAGTTTTAGATTAATTATCATATAATTAATCAAGGACGCTATCATAGTAAACATGCTAATAATATGATAACAACATAATTTATCTCTATAAATTAATCAAAAACCATATGTTCAAACAAAACATATATATAAAATGATTGGCCTTAGGGCACAATCTCCATCAAAAATTTCTAAAAATGCTAGTCACATTAACTACATTTTCAATTGCTCTTGCTAATGATTATATCTAAAACAACAAAAGCACATAAGAATGTAGTATAACATTTGAGAGAATCCAAGAAGTTAATGAAGGCATATATATATATATATATATTAGAGTGCAAGTCCACATACTACGATACTTGGAATTGATAGGTAAGATATACAGTTACTGTATGCTCACTAATTAAGTAAAAAAATTAGCAGTTTCAATCAATGTTTCTCGTATTGGATTCCATGAAGAAAAATGTTTCTCCCATTCCTGCTGTCAATCAAATTGATCACAGAAATATGTGCTTTTGTTGGGTTAAAAGGTCAGGTACGAGTAGATTTATCCACATGGTAGTTTTCAAGGAGGGAAATTATATTAAGAGTTTAAGATAATATGATGCTGCCACTGGCTTGCTTCTCGCCTTATTAAGGGTCTGTTTGGGAGAACTTTAATTTTAATTCAATCTCATCCAAATGGATGGGATGAGATTATTTAGGGTCTGTTTGGGGAGAGCCAAATTCTAATCCAATCTCATTCAATCATCATCTCATCTTAGGATTGGATGAACAGTACTGGATTGATGTTTTTTGGAACCTTCATCTCATCTCATCTCATCCACATCATCATCTCATTCACAACATCATCTCATTTTCTCTTACAATTATTAATCTATCCCTACTTATACACCTATAATTACCTATACTTTAATACAAATATAAAAAAAAGAATTAGACAAAATAGTAATTTTACATACCCTCATTTATTACACTTATAATTTTCTCTCTCCATCTATCATTTCTCATCATTTTTATTCTCTTTTCCACTCACCTCTCTCTCTCTCTCTCTCTCTCTCTCTCACACACACACACACACACACACATACACCTCTCTCTCTCTCTCTCTTTCACACACCCACACCCACACTCTTATATATATATATATGATGATTGAACAAAATTTTAAGTTATTATTTTTTTAGTTGAGATGATGATTGAATGAGATTGGATTAAACAAAATTTTACAATATTATTATTTTTTTAGTTGCAATATTCCTCTATTTGTTTTGAGTAGAATATACAATTCAATCCCTAAAATATTTTTTAAGT
>QANZ01045874.1:2810-23379 GCA_003254925.1 Chamaecrista fasciculata | reverse complement strand
TTTTTTTTTGTTTTATTTTGGTCCTCATACTTCCCTAGCTAGTTCTATTGTTAGTCCAAAACATTATTTTGTGGCTTTTGCTATTATCTCTAAGTTAGACACCTGAATTGATACTTATAAGTGAGTTAGTAAAAAGAAAAAGAAATTAAAATTTCTCATTCTTAAAAGACACATATGAGATAAAAATTGTCTATCTCATCTGTTAAGGCCAAAAAATAATCACATTTTAGACTAATAACATTGAAACAAATGGACAAATGTGGTGACCAAAATAGAATAGATCTTGTAATTTGATGACCAAAATAAAGTTTTGACCATAAATACTTACTGCATACTTGAAAAGTGAGGTTAAATAATTGTTATCTGGTCTCGTGCTAAAATCTCTCAGAACTATAATTTATATTGGTGGACGATGCAGGACCAAATGGTTTTTTGTGAAAATCTTATGCAAGGACCATTTTGTACGTCTACTGTGCTTATCTGATGCAATGACCATTTTGTTTTGTTGCATATATATTATCAATGTACCAATTTCTTGACATATATGGTGTTACCTGAAAAAGATGCTCTCAGAGAACAACGTAAGATTCCCAATTTCGTGGTCAATTCTCAATTATTTTACATTTGCCTTCGCATTACACAGTGTGAGAAGATCAAAAGAGATCCTTTTGTTTGTAAATATATATAGATATAGATGTTGTAGATTTCAACTAGAAAGAATTTAAAGTAAATCATACCTTAAACATTAGGTGTCCGTACAATTGTACGTTGTATTAGGTGATAGGGGTGAGCAACCCAACTTATCAACCCACAGAAATCAACCCGACTTGTAACTATGGGTTGAGTTGGTTCAGGTTTGCAAGTTGTATTGGGTTCAAAATTTTCAACCCACACACTTGCGAGTTGTGTTGTGGGCTTGTAGTTTCTCAACCCAATCCAACTTGCGAGTCTTCATATAATTTTCTTTTTTATATGTGTATGTATTTATATATATATATATTTGTATTTTTTTTATTTATTTATATTGTTAATTATTTATAAATAAAATATTTTTATTTTAAAATTTACATAATTACATATATGTATTATGTTTACTTATGTTATGGAGTGTATTTTAATTGATTTGTACTTATATACATAAAATCTCTATATTTTTAAACTTGTTTGATGTGTAAGCTTTGTCATTCAATTCACTATTCATGAATTTATGACAATACTTTTTTGTTATGAAAATTAAAAATATTTTTTAAAAAAATTACAAACTCAACCCGCGGGTTCAATTCAACCCAACTCGCAGCTCTGCGGGTTGGGTTGGTTCGAGTTGATGAGTTTTAAAAATAACAAAACCTAATCTAACCCAACCCAACCCAATCCCGCAGATTGATGTGTAGGTTGGGTTGAGATTTTCTCCAAACCCAACCCAACCCAGCATGGCTCAACCCTATTAGGTGATATAAACGTCAGCTTATATATGTATGGTCTATGAGACCCATGGTTGTTAAAATCGGGTTACCTACTAAAATCTTATTAAATCACTTATAAAAGGGCACATTGCTAAAATCAAGTCAAGCTCTGGTAAAATTGATAAAATCACACGATTTTAAGATTTAAAACTAGATTTTGACAATTATGACTCTTATACAAAAAAATGGAATAAAAATTCAAATTAACAAAATTTTTAGAAAATATTATCTTGATACTCTTACTCATCAACGTCTCTATCGTCATCTTCTTCGTCTATCTTCTTCTCCATCATCTTTCTTATCGTCATTTTTATCATTACTATCATCACAATTAATGTATTTATTTCAATTTTATGTTAAGTTATATTATTCATTTGCTATGATGACATTAATATTAGATGTTTATATTTATTTTAATTAATTAGAGTTGGATTTCGGAGAGTTTATGGAGATTTTGATTCATTTAAATTAACTAGTGAAAGACATTATTTTAAAAATTTTATTATTTGTATTTAGATAAACTCTTACGATTTTATGATCTGATTTTATAACCTCCTTTTCTAATTTTAT
This sequence comes from Chamaecrista fasciculata, assembly GCA_003254925.1. NCBI lineage: Eukaryota > Viridiplantae > Streptophyta > Magnoliopsida > Fabales > Fabaceae > Chamaecrista > Chamaecrista fasciculata. The sequence continues at coordinate 21,346 of QANZ01045874.1, read as the reverse complement.
TTAAACTCCCGGTTTTGAAAACCTTGATGAGACAAATATATATGAATTAGGTCTAGTGAAAAGAGTCAGTCACCCACAATATATATTTTTTACACTTAATAATTATTGACATTACTATAAATTTATCGTCGATGATAAGTAATTGTGGATAATATATTTTTTTTTACTGTTTACAGTAGTGTTTTCTTTTCGAACTTCTTGCAATAGCGTTAAACCAATTAGATTTTGTACAGAAAAATAATGTATAGGAGTTTTTTTTTCTCATAGGAGTAATATTTCCTAAAATGAAATCTATTATAAATTTGGACATAGAATGATTTTTTGGGTCAAAGCCCCATTCGAATCGGAGCGTATTTTTGAGCCGAAATGTTGTTTACACTGAAGTTGCAATGTAGGCCTCTTAAGAATTGGGCTTTCTCTAGCCGCTGCAATCCAATTCACTTATAAACTTTTCTCATCAATATATATATACTAGAGTGTACTTTGCATGCGTGTTAGATTAAATTTAAAATTTATAATTACGATAATTTTAAAAAATTATTTTATTATATTTTATAATAAAATTGATTTTTTTATAATTTTATTTTATTATGATTTTAATTTTATAATTTAAAATTGTGAGAAGTTACTTAATTACATTTACTCCTATTAATTCATTTTTAATGTGTTATTTTTAACCAACCAGAAGAATACTTAGACATATATAATAGTATAGATACACTACTTTCGCTCTCCCAATAATACATTTAGCCAATCACCATCATCCACGTGTTTATTTTTTGTTTTATATAATTTTTAATTGTGTTATTTTTGACCAACCAGAAGAGTGCTTAGACATATATAATAGTATTGATATATAATAGTATTGATATAGAAGTATACTATTTATGTTTATTAGGAAATACAAACATTAATCTAAATNATATATATATATATATATATATAATAGTATGGATAAATTATAGATACAAATAGTTTCATTTCACAATAAAATAGCACAAACAACTGGATTTATTATTTTATTAATGAGTACTATACAATAATAAAAGAGTCCAACTATATATATTGACGGTTCCCAAAGTGGGTTTTTCTTTTTTTAAATAATACAAAAAAAAATTAGCACAATATCCCAAGCACAAAATTATTTATGTGTACTGGATACTCGTCCTTAAAACCAGAATTTATTTTTTTACGGATTAATTACACAGTGCTTTGAGGCAGTTCTCCATAATTAATATAAATTATAGGGTAAATTAAAAAAAAAAAAAAGTACTTGTAGTTTGGCTCGATTTCACATCACTGATGTGTGGTTTAAAACGTTCCACTTTGGATACCTGTGTGTTTCGACATTACCCACGTTAAGTACTTGAACTTTTTTTCCGTTAGAATTTAAACGGAATAAGTATGTGACTCAGTGAAAAATCAAATTTTGGTCCATGAACTATGGGATAAGTTTCCTTTTGGTCCTAAATTGGGCATTTTCGTTTATTTCTCACTCCCTCTCTCTCTCTCTCTCCAAAACTAAGAACCCTAATTTTTCAAATCCTATCCATTTTCGAATCTGGACATGGGGAGCTAGTTTTCAACAATTTCTTGAATGAAAATATTCTAGAGGTGCCGAAAATGAAACCCCATATGCTCTTTTGTCAAAACTAACCCAAATAAAGTCGAATCGTGGTCTGAAAATTTTCGAAAAACGCTACTCTAGGAGTTTTCGAGTTTCACCATAAACAGACATCCATCCAAAATTTTGTATGTGCTAAATGGTCATAATGTGACGATAAACAAAACCCATAAACAAATTTTAGAAAAAAAACATGAAATGGTGTCGAATCGAAGGATCAAAGTTGGCGATATGAACCCTAAAACTCTGGTTTGTGTTTTGTGATTTTTAGAAGAATAAACATGTTCTTAATGATACGATTTTCTGGAAATTACTTGCTTCACCGCCATTTTTGGAAGAGTGAGTTTTAATTTGGATGAAGATGATGGTATTGATGAAGATGAAGATGAAGAAGACGACGACGAGGAGGAGGAGGAGGAGGAGGAGGAGGAGGAGGAGGATGATGATGATGATGATGATGATGATGATGATGATGATGATGATGATGATGATGGAATGTGGGGTTTAGGGTTTTTAATATTTTTTTGATTTCAATTTAGTCCTTGCATATCAATTTAGTCCCTGAAAGATTCTTGGATTATGGACTAAATTGGATCGTTTGGAAGAGTTTTAGGACACTTTACAATATTATTTTGATGATTTGGGACTAAAATGAATGAAAATGATGAAAAAGAGGAGGAAGTTGAGAATAATACGATAAGAATGGACCAGAGATAAAATTACATTTTGGAGATCAATTATAAATTGGAGATAAATTTGTGGTTAAACTAAGAATAACGGTTAAAATTGCAATAAAATCACATTTTAAAGATCAAAACAAAAAAATGGTGAAAGTGTGAGGACAAAAATGAAATAAAAAATAGCCATTTTCTGTTCATGGTTATGTATTTCTTTAGAAAGAGGATTGTTTGTTTTACGATCAAACGAACAAAGTTGGTCATATGTATCTCATTTTCAGTTAAAAAGTGACGAGTTTAAAGTTTTGAGTTGCTCTTGACTAGCCATTTTCTGTTCATTTAATTTGACACTAGTAACATATAAGATCAAATCGGGTCCAAAAGTGGGTTTGAGAGAAAAAAGTGAAACTTTATGTTAAACTAGTTTCAAACACCCTTTCGAACTTGATTTGGTCGCATTTATTGAAGGCCTTAACATGGCAGAAAAATAATTCGTTAAGAGTAATTCATAGTCCAGAGAAATGACTTTAATTAGATAGAGAAATGACTCATTAAATGCAACACATAACTATATATAGACTCGTCGTCATATTTAATTGTTAAAAAAAAAAAAAAAAAGAAACATATAAGATCTTATTTTGAAACAAAACAAAAAGGGATAAAGGGATGAATTGAAATTCACCTCAAACATATATGGTCAAAATTGCAATTTGACCTTAATTTTAAAAGTAATATAATTTAAATATAATATTAACTATATAGATGGAATCTATAAATTGTTTTAATAATATTTTACATAGCATGTAATTTCTTATGAAGTAAAACATTAACTATAATATATAATAAAATAGTCAAAACCTTATTTAAACCATGAAGATGGAATTGACGCGGCCTGGATTGAATATAATAATCAATGGTCACTGTAGTGGATTTGGTCCCAAACCCACTCAGGGAATCCAGTTTCGATGGAGTACAATTTTTACTTTCTTTCTCTTGTCTCTTTTTTCTCTCTTATATGAGAGTCTAAGGTTTCTAGGGATTCTCTTATCATGAGAGTCTTGATTCCTCGCCTGTGTGTCAGTAAAGTGGTGATGAGCGATTTCTTCTTCTTCTTGTAGTTGTGAGGGAGATTGGTGTTGTTTTTCTCTTTTTTTCGCGTTGAGTTTTCTTGTTTTTTTCGTGTTGAGATCTTTCTTGTTTGAAGGAGGTGTTGCTTTTTTGTTTGGATAAAATCACAGAGTAAGGACGATTTTTGTCAAGAATAGTGGTTTCTTGTGTTTCGTGTTAGAGTTCTGAGGTTTTTCGATGATATTCGAAGCTCGATCTGGATGAAGGAAGAAATATCTGAGAAGATCCAAGAAAATGAAGATGAGTTTGAAGACTTGCTAGATTTGGATTTGAAGGTTGCGGAAAATGTAAAGGTGCAAAGGAGAATCTTATGTAGAAATGTGAGTTTGATGAAGTCCGGAGATAAGGTTTTGTGTAAATCTGAGGTTAGTGACTTTGCCTTTCGACCGGACACTTTGTCGTGAAGTACCAGACAGACATCACAAGGGAAGGACCAAAATGAAAGGAAAAATCAAAACTGGAGAAAAAATGCAATTTGCAATAGTGAATAGTAACTTCGGCACTGTAGCACAGTTACTGTAGCTGTCGGTGCACTGTAGCATGACGTAAGTGATGACATCATCAGAGTTACTGTAGTTGTAGGTGCACTGTAGCATGACGTAAGCGATGACATCATCAGAGTTACTGTTTGGCACTGTAGCAGTCGAAAATTTTGCCTATAAATAGCTGATTTCAGGCAGAAGCTAGGGGATAACCAGTTTTCTCGTCTCTCTTCTCTTCCTCTCACATATTATATATTATATTATTATATTGTAATGGCTCTCATAGATCTAATTTATTCCATTTGGGATGTTATTTCTTCTATGAGTTGCTAATTTTCTTGGTCCGAGAGAGAGTCTAATTATGGCCTGAGCTAGGAACTTCAGTCAGGGGAGTTTGTTATTATTTTTAAGTTTCATTTAAGATTTTAATTATCTTGTTGAGATTAATTATTTTCTTATGTGTAACTTATTGACTTTGGTTTAAGAAATTATGTTTTAATATTATTTATTCTATTATTCCACCTTTGGCTTGTTGAACTTACCGCCTAGGATGGTACCTTCTATATGGATGATTTTATCTCTTATGCCTTAGTCACCATTAATTATCGGGATTGTAGGATCTAATTATTTAATTTACCTAGTTGGAAAATTATTTAATTAACCAATAATCTAAGTCTTGGGGTTCAAAGGCTATTTTTGAAAATGGTTCTTAAATAATAATTAACTCCCATATATTTTATCTAAGCAAGGATGGCCTAAATTTGACTTCTCTCGAGGACATTTATTTGATATTTCTCTCTCACTTATTTTATATTCAATATCTCTTGTTTATTTGTGTACTATTTATTTTCATTATTTCCTTATTTAATTTTATGAATCCACTACTTGTCACATATTTATTTCTTGTTATTTTTACTTTGATTTTAATTAATTGCACTGTTAATTATTGAACTTTTACAAGAGTTCCGCCGAGAGATCGACCTTGGTTGTGCCATTATATTGCATAACTTTGTACTTAATTGACCACTCATGACAAAGTGCGATCAATTTCTGGCGCCGTTGCCGGGGAACTTCGTAGAAGTTGAACGGTTAATAGTGTCCAATTAATTTAAATCATTTTTCTCTATTTAAATTTTTGTTTAATTTTTTTTTATATTTTATTTTATTTTATAGATTTTATAATTGCTTAAATTTTCTTTTCTTTATTATTATTTTTCCCTTATTTTTTTTTTCTGTTTCTTTATTTCTTTATTTTCTTTTATTTTATCAATTTTTGAAGAGATCATCAAGGCAAGTTGCTTCCACCACTCTTTGTTCTATTTTCTTCTTTTATTTCTATTCTTCCTCTCTTATTTTTCTCAATTATCAGTCACACACAAGTACACAATTTCTTCATTTTATTTTGTGTGGATTATTGATGTATGACAAGAAGATCTTAAAGGGTTTTAATTCCATTTGATCCTGAAATTGAGAGAACTCTTAGGAGACTTAGAAAAAGAGAGAGATTACGAGTTGAACTTGAATTCAATTTAATCATGGAAGAAACTAATGTTAATCACGGACAAGAAAGAGTTTATGATAACAATGGGGTGCAACAACCTAGACCAAAAAGAACGATTAAAGCAGTTGCCCAGAAAGAATCTGATGCTACCATAGAAAGATTGCAAAATACTTATCCTGATTTTGATTTTGATTTTGAAATCAAAGGACCTTTGTTTAATGATCTGCCTAAATTTTATGGTTTGGCTAGTGAAAGTCCTTATATTCATCTTAATACTTTGCAGATGCACTGTAGAACCTTGAAGCCACGTACTGCCAACACCGAAGATGTTATGTGGAAAGTATTCCATCTATCTCTTGAAGGAAAAGCGAAAGAATGGTACATGAACCTCCCTAGATACATGGATGACGCCTATCTTTCGTGTAAGAATTTGAGGAGAGCCTTCCTTGAACAATACTTCCCATCAAAAAAAGCTTCAGCAGCCAAGAAGGAGATAGCAGATGCCAGGCAGGACGTGACTGAAAGCTTTTCTGACTTTTGGAATCGCTTTCAAGACATGCTTATAAAGTGCCCCAATCACCAACTTTCCAAGGAGCATTTAATACAAAATTTTTGTGAAGGATTACTCCCTCACGATTCTGACATGCTCAATGTCGCTGCCCATGGATCAATCTATGATATGGAAGCTGAAGAAGCTTGGGCCCTTATCAGGAAGATAGCTCAGAACCACCAACACGTGAGTCCGAGAGACTCAAGAGAGCTTAAAGGAGTCGAATTTTCTGAACACGACCCCTTGTTGGAGAAATTGGCTCATGATATGGATAAATTGAACATCAAAATGAGTGCATACATGGAAAAGCTCACTTCTAAAGTAGAACAGATCCAATCTTCTCATGTCTTTCCACCAAAAGCTCCTCAAGCTACTTACCAACAAACTCCTCAATCATTGGTTGTGGTAGTCGCGTCCTGCTCAACCTGCAACTCTATGATGCATATGACTCAAGATTGCCCCCACAACTATGAAGAGGTTTCAGTTGTTTTTCAACAAAGGGCGGGACAATTCCAAAGGAGAGACCCTTAATTCCAAAATTTTAACCAGGGATGGAATCATCATCAAAATTACAAATGGGGAAATGGGAATCAAGGTGGAGGAATTGCTCCAGCATGTAACTTTCAAAATAAACCTCCTACCACTGCATTAATTCCCATTGATGGGTCTGAATCTTCTTCTTCCCAAAATAACGATATCCAGCAGTTGATCCTTAAAAGTGTTACTGAAACCTCCAATAAATTGGGCACAATGGCCAATGGGATGAACCAAATGGATGATAAGATCAGCTCCCTTTATAAAGAATTGGAGCTCATGAAAACAAAGCATGAGAATTTGAGTGGTTATGTCATCCCAAATGTCAAATTCCATGAGTGACAAACAGGCTCAGCACGGTGGTAGCATGCCTTCAAACACAGTCATAAATCCAAAGGCTCTCAATGCTGTTACCCTACGTTGTGGAAAGAACTTAGAAGAACCTCATGCCAAGGAAAGTGACAAAAGCAATGAAGAAATGCAAGAAGAAATCTCTTCATCATCTCCACAAGAATCTGCAGAGCTGCACCCACTCATGGATCTCCCAGAGGATCCAAAGGATCGTGCTACTCCAAAAGAGAAGAAGAAAGAGGTATGTATACAAGATCTTCGTTTTCCAAATTCATATTTATTTAGCAAGAAACGAAATGACGATAAGCAAGAAAAAGAGATCTTAGAAATGTTTAGTAAAATTGAAGTCAATGTTCCTCTTCTCGAACTAGTCAAGAAGGTCCCGAAATATGCAAAATTCTTCAAGGACCTGTGCACCAATAAAAGAAAATTTAAACCTAATGAAAAGGTGCAAGTTAGTTCGAATGTGTCTGCATTGTTCAAGCCACAATTGCCAATAAAATGTCAAGATCCTGGTTCCTTTACTATTCCATGTACTATTGGTAAAATAATTGTGAGTGGAGTCTTACTTGATTTAGGAGCAACAATTAATGTCATGCCTAAATCAGTCTATGAGTCACTTGGGCTAACAGCTAAATCTACTAGCATGACTCTCCAACTGGCTGATAGGACTATAAGGTATCCAATTGGAATAGTAGAGGATATACTTGTTAAAGTCAAGAATTTGGTTTTACCCGCCGATTTTTATGTTTTAGATATGAATAGTGGGATGACTAATGACTCCACTTTGATTTTGGGTAGACCTTTCTTAAGGACTGCTAACACTTTAATTAGCATGAAAGAAGGATTGATCACAATGGAAGTGGGGGACCAAAAGATTGAGTTTAACATGTATGAAACAATGCGGTACCCTAATGAGGATTTTTCTCTTCTAGGTCTCAATGCTATTGATGTTTCTTGTGAAGATCTTTCTGATGATGATTATACTTCTCTTCTGCCTTTCTATTGCCCGTTTGATATTTATCCATGTAGTAATATTTTAACTTGTTTTGATGATACGACTCATGATGAATCATTACCTATTGCTCCTATTGTTTCATCTAATTCAAGTTCTTGGGAAAGAACTAGCTTAAATTGTGTAGGTGCAAATAGATTGGCTTCTCAAGATCCAGACAACCCCCTCATTGTTCAAGCACCTCACTGTTGGATGATCTACCTGTCGAGCAACTAGGCACACAGCCCGTCTCTGATCCTTTTAATTCTTTGTGTTCTTCTCATTCCTGCTTAACTCTTAATGATGATTACTCTGATTATGATGCAGGAATAAATAAGGAAATGCCAATGCAAGAAGAACAATTCCTTGAGACACCCAATTCTGAGACATCCATCGTTAAAGCTGATAAATGGAGTGAACTTCGTTCGTTAGATATCAAGCAATTAGTCCCCTCCATTAAACTGTCATGCCTCTTGACGGTTTCTTCGTTTTCTCCTTCCGTCATCCGTGTTAGCAGTTTTATTTCAGTAAAACTGTCATCCCAGTTGACGGTTTCTTTATACGCCCTTTTTGCTACAGTAAAAGTAGTCCATATGCGTGATATAGATAAAATATAGTCCAAAGCTGTAGTTAATTAATTTTCTTAGTCTACCGAGAAAAAAAAGTCGTTGTTCGTGAAAATCTAATGCAAGGACCATTTTGTACGTCCACTGTGCTATCTGATTCAAGGACCATTTTTATTTTGTTGCATATTGTCAATTTACAAATTCCTTGGCATATGACAATGGATAGGATACCATAAATTTTATCATTATCCGTATCCATATCTGTTCATTCTCTTCAATATCTGTATCCGTTCATTCTCTCCAATATCGTATCCAATATCCGACGGGTACCCTAAATATCCGAAAATAATGGATATAAGATAGGATATCCTAATTCAAAAATTGGATATATCCGATATCCGATACCTAATATCCGTTAATTAAATTAAATTAATTAAAAATATAATAAAAAATGTATAAAATATAATAAAATATTTATATTATAGGGTATCGGATGCTGGGTACCCTAACTATCCGTTCATTTCGGACGGATACCGGATAGTTAATTTTTTATTTTTCAATACTCGTACCCTATCCGATATCCGATATCCGACGAATATCGAATATTTTTTACGGTTGAATTCGGACAGATATCTTAAATATCCACCTAAATTGTCATCCCTACTATCAGAGAACAATGTAACATTCCCAATTTCGAGGTCAATACTCAATTTTACATTTGCCTTCACCTTACACAGTGTGTGAGAAGATCAAAAGAGAGCCTTTAGTTTATAAATATATATAAATATATAGATATAGATAGATAGATGATGTAGATTTCAACTAACATGAATTAAATTATATCATACTGTTTATGCGGCCTTACAATATTTATATAAAAAGTAAGATAATTTTAGTTAATGAATTTTTAGTCATTAAATCTACTTTAACTTTTTCATCTTGAGATCTAAATCTGTGTAATGATTTTCATTATACAGATTTCAAGATGAAAAAAATAAATTTAATAATTAAAAACTCATTAGTTAAAACTATGGAGTTTTTTATAAACTTTTCCATGATATAAAATATCATCTTATATATGGTCTATGATAACAATATATAAGAGTTAGGTCTAACAATTAAAATAAGTTAATGAGTAGTCTCCCGTAATATAAGAAATTAATATTCGAATTCTCACTAGAAATGAAGTTTACATTTAATATCCGATCATATCTGGAATAGAATTATTTTTATTGGACGATACATTTAAGAAACCATATATATCATTAGTTACTTTTTATTTATTTTATTTTTTTTTGGTAGAAAAAGAAAATGATATTACTGTGCCATTACATAGTCAATACAAGCCGAGATAACTTTAAGGTACATCAAAGTTACCATTCCAAGGTAATTACAGGCAATATATTTTAGGGGTGAGTGCGGGCTGGATTGGGGCGGGTTTAGGGAAAATCTCAGTCCAACTCACACATCAATCAGCGGGTTAGGTTGGGTTGGGTTTTATGATTTTAAAAACTCAACCCGAACCAACCCAATCCGTAGAGTTGGGTTGGGTTGAACTCGTGGGTTGAGTTTGTAATTTTTTTAAAAAATTTTTACAACAAAAAAATATTATTATAAATTTATGAGTAGTGAATAAAAAAACATAGATTTTATATATATAAATATAAATCAATTAAAATATACTCCATAACATATGTAAATGTAATACATATATGTAATTATGTAAATTTTAAAATCAAAATATCTTATTTATAAAGAGCTAATAATATAGATACATCAGAAAACATACAAAATTTATATAACAATACATAAACATGTATAAAAAATAAAAAGAATTTATATGGGGGCTCGCGGGTTGGGTTGGGTTGACAAACTACGAATCCGCAACCCAACCCGCAAGTGTGCGGGTTGGGATTTTGAGCCCAAACCAACCCAACCCATAGCTGTGGGTTGGGTTGGTTTCTGCGGGCTCGCGGGTTGACGAGTTGGTTTGCTCACCCCTAATAATTCATAGAATTATAGATTATAAATAAAAGACGGCATAGAATTGTAAATGAGACTTAATTTAGTGATAAAATAATATATACTTATGGACAAACAAAGCGAAGATATTAAAGTTATTTTCTGATAAATTGATAATTCTGTATCATGAAATATAAATAATTTGTAATAAAATTTTAAGTCATATATAGTTAATTTGATGAATTCTTTCTTTACTCAATTGGAGTCAATGGCAAATAAGTTCAAATTGGCATGAAATCAGGCTCGAAAAGAGGTCGTTTGTTTCATGAATTCAATTATATTTTTCTCGTTTCAAGCTCAAATACAATAAAAATAGAGCTATGTGCGCGTAGTGATGGTGACCTGGCACATGTCTTAGGAGCATATCCTAAAATATCATGATTTGGTGGGATATATGTTGGTTGTGGGAAAGATTTTCCAGTAATCCTTGACAGAATAGGTATAGGTCATAAATGTGTGATTACAAAGACGATCCCAAGGCAAGTTGTGTGTTGTATCATGCACTAATAGGGTGGATGGCTACCACGACATCTAGTACAACGTGATTTAAGAGATTTGGTTCTTAAGATCATTATGGAAATCATTGCATTAAATGTAATATGGCGGACTACAATTTGCCAATAATTTGACAATTTTTAATGATAATTAGGGTATCTATCTATATTTGTTTGAAAAAACTATTCGATATCTATAAAAAAAAATATTAGATGTATATTGGATAGTGAAGAATATTTTTCGTATATCGATCAAATACAGATATTGTCATCGGATACACTATATCCGACATCTAATACCCTATTACTTATTTTTTAACTTTAATTTTATATTTTACATCTAGTTTAATATTTTGTATATAATTATTTAAGTTCAATTAATTATATTTATATTTTTTTTACATAACTATTTTTTAATTATTTTATATTTATTTTTAAAAAATAAATATTTTTAAAAAATAAATATAAAATATAAATCCATTATAATTTAATTTATTTATTTTAGTTAGTGAATACTAGATATTGAACATCTAATATATCAAATTTATAAAATAGAATATCTTAACCTATATCTATATATTTTTTGATATTTCGGATATCTGTTTGATATTAAATATTAAATAGGGTACAAATACTGATTTATTAGATACAAATAGTTATAAATATTAAATAAAATAAGATAAATAAATACGGATATAAATAGTGATATCCATTGTTATCCTTAAAAGCATTCCTAATGGCCATGGTCATATGGGTAATAATGACACTATACTTGTTCAAAGTAAATTAATGTGTTGGTCCCTGAATTTTATAAGTGTTGTAAATTTGGTCCTTGAATTTTCAATGCTGCATGACTTGATCTCGAATTATATTAACTCATTGCAAATCAGTCATTCTATCATATTTTGTGTGAAAATCATTGTACATTGTCCTTAGTATTTTTATGTGGTTCGTTATTTGTTTACATAAACCGTTAAATGCATCTCATCCGTCAAAATAATATAAAAATTGACAAATTAATATAAAAAACTTTTAAAAGGAAAGTTTGTAAAATCGCACTACTAATTCGAAAAAACGAGATCCAAATTCTCACCCCCAAACCTGACCTCCTCATACCCATGAACACCACCGGCCACTGCGGCTTCCTCCCTTTTATTGAAACAATTTCAAAGCCATAAACAGACCACAATTAGCAATGGCAGGATTACAAACAAACAAAATATTACGATTACACTTTCCTTTTCCTGCCATTATTTTCACGTGACTCAAAATTTTGACAAAGTAACATTAATTTTCTTTGGCATATATATGAGGTCTATGTTTGTTCTCACTTAAAACTCCTCGTTCCTCATGACAGCAAAAGTAAGATAATTTTAGGGAGTCCAAAATTCGCATATTTAATTAATGGGTATTTTAGAATTGGACATTGCTTAAAAATGGACAGGAGTTGAGGCATTTCAGTTTTCCACCATTGGTTTGTGTATAGTGTAGATAATACTTTTTTTTTTAAAAAAAAAAGAATTAAAGAAAGAGAAAGACACTGATTGTTTGATTGATGCAGCAATCATACTCTTTAGAATTTTACTTTTTATTCACTACAAAAAAATGCCTGTTTAACGTCGGTCAGATAACGAGGGTTACCCAACCGTCGTTAGATGTGCGGATTTGTCTAACTATGCAGACGGTCATACAAAGCGTTGGTTGAAGAGTTCTAGAACCGTCGTTGAGCAAAATAAAAGCCGCCAATATTTCCCACCAAGTTCTTTTTAGACTTTTCATTCCCTCACTCGATCAAATTCATTTCCCCACTCAGTTTATTTCCCAAACCCTAAACGCTGAATGACGATCGACGGAGGACGACGAACGAACGAGGACGACAAACAACACTGCTCTGTGTGTTAAAACCACGACAGAGGACGACGGTGCTGCCTATTTCAATGCCTACCAAACTCGACGGAGGAACGATGGAGATTTATAGCATCGGACGGTGAGCTCGGACTATATTTTTTAGTTACTCTAACTCTGAAAAATACTGAATCTATTATTCCATATTCTTTTTCGATGGACATAAAAATATATTCGTGAGATTGGCAATGTAGAGAAGGAAGCTGTATCTTTATTAGTAGAAGGTCAATTGATTTACTGAAATTCCTCTAATTCCAATTTATTGTTTCATTCATTGAGATTAAATTGCATTTGGAATCCATTCTCCCACTTGATATTGGAAAGTTAGGTTATTCGTGTTGGTTTGTCCAGTAATTGGTTTGTTTTTCATTTGGCCTATAAAGTGGGGCATGTTTTGTCATTATATCAGGACTTGCTTTTTGTTTGATTATCCATTGAGCTTCTAGATGTTGTTTTAGTGGGTAAACTGATGAAGCAAGTTGTGTTTGCACCCTTATTTTAATGCACAAGAGGTGTTTGTATAAATGCCCCATTAGGTTTGAATGTAAGTATACTGACATACTTTTTCTTCAGCACAGTTAAACCAATTTCAATGTGAATGAATATCTCGGGTTCTTCTTTTCATTTCAGTTGAAACACAAAGCTATAGTATTATATCCTAATTTCCTCTCTTTGGTATCATAGGGGCTGAATCTGGCAAAGGAAGCACCTATGTTGGAACTTCATAATCACAAAAACTATACCAGGTTAGACATTCAAGTTATTGAACTCATCTTTTCTTCCAGTGGAGTATGGTGCTGGCCACAAGAAGTTTGGCATTACAAGAGTTCACATGGAAGAGGATGCAGGGAAGCTCTTACATGCCGAAAATGGTAGTTACTCTCACGTAGCTGCTCTATCTCCCTTTGTTACCTTTCTATCCTAAATTTTGCGTTGATTTATACCTTTTTGGCTATGTATTATGTATGTTATTTTCTGAGTTAAATTTCTTTATCTTTTAATCAGTTCCCTTCAAAAATATCATTGTGGACATGGACAGACAGCAACGTTTCAATATTATATTGTATGCAATATGTTAAATCAATTTCACGTATACAAGTCCATTGTTCTTGTTTCCAGGTGCATCATTTTATTAAATGTTAACACAATACTTTTGGCTAGATTCGTGGTCCTAAAGACTTGTAATTTGGCTTATTAACTTTCATTGATGTGATAAGTTTGTAGTCTTTGGTGGCAGGTTGATTTGAATAGGGCAGGGGTACCATTGCTTGAGATAGTTTCTGAGCCTGATATGAGGAATTGTATTGAAGCAGTCAAATATGCAGCAGAATTGCAGAGATTGGTTCGCTATTTTGGAGTGAGCAATGGTGATATGCAAGAAGGATCTCTTTTTTTTTTTTTGATGACAGAGTAATTTCATTAAAGTAGCGAAGAAAGAAGCAACAAAGTGTTAAGAAGAAGGATCTCTTCGTTGTGATGTGAATGTTTCTATTCGACCTATTGGGCAATCACAGTTTGGGACTAAGGTACTTTGCAATTTTCTTTTAAAATTAACATTTAAGTAACAGCTTACACACTTATTATTAAACTTTCTGAATTGGTACATTATTGGAAGGCTTGATGTTGGTGTTAAAATTGCTTGTAGACTTTGTTGATGCTTTTAAAAAATCTTAAAGGCTGTCCCTTTTCTCAATATTTTGGGATAATCTATGTTCAAGTTGAGTTTTCTTTCAGCATTCTTCATGATGAAAGGTATTAAAGCCATAAACAATTGAACTCATATTATTGCTTTCCCAATTTGAATATTTAAGTTTGAATAGATTGGTCTTTTTTATGCCTTATGAAAATAGGAGAAGGCATTATAAATATAACACTAATTGAATCAGGTTCTTGATCTTGATGACCTTGGCATACCTTTTGTCTTTTACTTGATTATTATATTGGTTATATTCACTTCTTTCCACGTTGATTTTATTTTAATTTTAGTTTTTGCAATCAAGGTAGTTAAGGAAATTTATTATCTGAATTGATTCTCTTTGTTAAATATTTTGTAGGACTGTAATTGATAATTCTGAATAGTGGACTGCCATTTACTTGAAAGAATAAAAGGATGAATGATGCTTACAAACCCAACTCATAAATAGGCAAAATGATATATCTTGTTATGTTTTGATCTATACTGTGTCAAAAATAGCTTGGCTGGTTGATCCTTGTTTTTTGCCTCAATGAAGTCTATCAAGTAGCTATAGATTTTGAAATTTGACAGGTTGAAATAAAAAATTTGAACTCATTTTCACCAGTGAGTAGAGCTATAGATTTTGAAATTTCAAGTCAGGTGCATCTCCATAAACAAGGTCAGGAAGATCAGATTGTGCAGGAGACTCGTCTACGGGAAGAAGGCACTCAGGCTAGTACTAAATTATAATATTCTTATGGTTTTTCTAGTGTAGCAGGTATAAGATAATGTCCACTTCTTGCTTGCTTATTTACATAGATAAATTTTGTTGCTGTGTTTAGAGGACGTTTATAATGAGGAAAAAGGAAGGGCTTTCTGATTATTGATATTTTCCAGATCGCAATTCTTTACCTAAGCTACCAGAATAAAGCGAAGAAGATATGAGAAGATGGGCTTGAGTATGCAAGATGTTCTTTTCCTTGCTAATGATAAAAATGTGAGTTCTTAGTCCTTTCCAAATGTCATGGTTGGGTTTCTCGAATTCTATAAGCATCATTAATTTACATTTTGAGAATCTAAAATCATCATAAGGTGAACTATGCATTTAGGGAGTGAATATTTAGTAAGACCTGCATCATTCATTTCAAGTTTTAGACTGACCAGTAAAGAAATTATGTCTCTAAGATTGTCTCACTAGCAATTAGCTAATTGCTCTTGGAAGCATATTCTTACAAATGATCTTATGAGATTTTTGTTTTCTGAATGGATTGATCAGGTTGTAGATTTTTTTGATGCTACTATTGCAAAGGGTGCTGATACAAAGCTGGCTGCCAACTGGATAGTGGGTGATATTGCTGCCTCTATGAAAAATGAGAAGTTGACCATAAATGAAGTTAAACTTACTCCTGAAGAACTGTCCGAGTTGATAGCTTCCATTAAGGATGGAGTTATCAGTGGCAAGATTGGAAAGGCGGTACACTTTTCTTTGGAACTTCGGGTTGGTTCATTAAGGTCTAAGCTTCACTAATACTACAAACCCCATTTTATCACTTTGTATCAGGATCCTGATGGCTTATTTAGCTGCTGCCAACTTTATGTGTACATTTGGTATATTGAAGACATATATGTAAACTTTTGCAATGTTCTAATTTTAATGATATAAATTTTATTTCTTTTATGAAACTTGCAAGATTATTGTTAACTTATTTTTTGTTATCGGAATATATATATTGAGAGAGTTAGATAAATTTTAATTAGCAATTATAAAAAAATTTAGAAAGAAATGAAACTTATAAAAAAAAAATTAAAAACTATATCTAGCGACGGTTAATACCGTCGCTAAATGCTAATGTTTAATGACGGTTGTAACCGTCGTTATCTAGCGACGGTTATAACCGTCGCTAGCCAATGAACAAGGAGAAATTCCCTGGGTAAATGGTGACGGTTAAAACCGTCGCTAAAAGTTGTCTAACGACGGTTATCCCTACGGTTGTTAAAACCGTCGCTAGAAGACTGCCGACGCTGCGTTTAACGACGGTTTTGCTAACCGTCGTTAGGTGCATAGCGACGGTCAGAACCGTCGCTAAATGGCTGATTTTTTGTAGTGATTTTTCTAAAAAAGAAAATATTTTTACTTTTTCTTTTTCTATAAAAAAGAAAATAATTTTAATATAGGTAAAAAGTTGAAGAGTTCATATAAAAAAAATTATTTGAAAACAAATACGGGTGTCACTGTAAAGATGGCAACAAATGAGAAGGTATTAAATCTTATTTATGATAATAAATATTTATTTTTTTTTAGAAAGATGGTTCATTAATTAAGAAGCCGAAGCAAAGAGTACAGAAAGAGCAACATTAAAAACAAATACAAGAACAAAAGCAAATAAAGAAGTTCCAGATGAGGCATAGTCATCCAATACCACGGGGAAAACAAATACCAACTCTATCAGCAGAGTATAAGGCTGAAGCAAAAGCAGGACAACAATCAAAAGAGGTAAAATGGCATCTGGTCTTCATAGCTAACTCTGCTAGCTTATCCGCTACTTGGTTACCTTCGCGCAGAACATGAGAGAAGCTGCAACTACTAAAATGGGTAAGAGAGGACCTGCAAGCATCGAGTAAAGGGGCAAGAAAATGTTGAATAGAGACAACAATATTTTTTAGCAAATTAATAAGAGTTAAACAGTCTGACTCTATCCAAATATTTTCAAAGCCCTGTGAAATGGCTAGATCAATTCCCAAGTGCATAGCCCAGATTTCTGCAAGGATGTTACTACCTGCACCAATAAATTGGTGAAAACCAATAATCCAATTTCCATAAGAGTCCCTAATGACCCCTCCCACAACAATATTATTAGACAAAGGATCACAGGCATCGTCAATGTTTAGTTTAAGCCATCCCTCTTGAGGAGGCTTCCAGGAAATCATAGTAGAAACATGATTTTTGTGAGGTGGTTGCCGAGCATTGCCTAAGAAGAAGAATTCAACAGCTTGTTTAGATGCCTTAGCCGCCACCACTTGGGGAAAGAAAGGCTCATGGTGAAAAATCTTGTTATTTCTTGCAAGCCAGGTGTTCCACAAGAAATGTATAAAGCATGTTCCAAAAGGAACATTGTAATTTGAAGGTGTTTGTGAACCGATGCAATGCTTGAGCCAATCTTTGAAAGTAGGAGGGTTGAAAGAATGAAAAGGATCCGGGACTTTGCAGTGCTGCCAAATGATACGAGAAGAAGTACAGTCTTTAAAAAGATGCTCAGCAGACTCATCGTTTTGGCCACATAGAACACAGAAAGGAAGAATGGGAACTCCCCTCTTATAAAGAACTGAATTTGTAGGAAGAGAGTCTCTGCACAAAAGCCAAACAAAAAACTTGTATCTAGAGTGACATTGTTGTTGGGAAATCCCCGGGGAAAACACGCAGCGGAAGCAAAAGTAAAAAAACAAAACTTGCGCTCCCCAGGAAAATCCCACCCTGAGATCCGCTAGTTGAATTTAAAACCAGATACGAAAAGTGTTATACCTCAAGCTTTCAATCGGATGGTTAAACTTGGTGAGTCTGAGAAGTCCGTTTGCAACGTCCTTCCTCCACCGGTAATCCACACGAACAGTTTATCGAACACCAAGGTGCTAGCCTTCTGTTCCTTTCTCCAAAGGAACCGGGAACTGAATCTACAATTGTTGAACTTCAAGAACTCCTTCTTGAATTCAGGCTAGGTGGTGCAACCATGAAGAAGACAACAACAAAACTCCTTTTGTTTTTCTTCTCTCAAAACCCTAACAGTACCACAACTCGAATTTCTCACTAACTCTTAGGAAAATTCGAATTCTCTCTCTCTAGAAAGCTAAGTGGCGATTTTTCCTCTCTCTCTACTAGGAGGAAGACAAAATCAATTGTGAGCTAGGGTTAGGCATGTGTGTTCTCAAAATAGGCGCCTAGCACCTTATATATATATAATTATTTTTAGAGCATTATTATAATTCCAAATTATAATAATATGGCTTTCATGAATTGAATTTCAAATTATAATATTAC
>QANZ01045854.1:0-25369 GCA_003254925.1 Chamaecrista fasciculata | reverse complement strand
TTTTGTTTTTGTTTTTGTTTTTTTTTTTGCAAGGGCCAGGTACTTGTTAATTAGATGGTGCATGAATAATGAAAAAAGAATTTGATATATTTAATTATAAAAATGCGGAGTTACAATGAATGAATTTACAATGACGAAGGAGGATTATTAGTAGAAGAATGTGGAGGAGGAGGAGGAGGGTTGCCAATATTCAACCGCTCGAAGAGTAGCATCAACAAGTTCTGAGTGGTGCTTACACTCAGCTTTGTTTCTTGCAACTCTTGTCTTGTTTGGTTCAAGAGTTGTCTCGTCTCCTTTAATTCTTGCTTTGCTTGCCTCAGCTCTTTCTTTGTGCTTTCTACTCTCTCATTGGCCTTCGTCTATGTGTCAAGCAACCGAGCTTGCCACTCTTGGCTCAGACTGTTGATATGCTTGTTGAGCTCGAGCAACAAAGCTCCACTTTGATCAGATGATGAGGGTTTTGATGAGGCCGAGTCCTTACCGTCACTAGTTGTTGCTATGATGGCTCCTCCTATAACCTGTATGTATATAATAGAGTTGAGTTAAGGAAAAATATGTTTAAATTAATTTGAAAGAATGAATATAATAGTGAATGAAGAGAATTAAGATGGAGGATATATAGTAATAGTAATAGACCTGAATAGGAGAGGCAGCAATCATGCTTCCACAGACTCGTCCTCCTATAATTCGGCCATCTAATCCAACCACCGAGATGGTTAGATACCCTGATCTGCTCCTCCCTTCATTGCTTAACACCAGAGTCCCCGATAATGAAAGAATTTCATATACTCCCTGCAGCGTCCACATACATACCATTGTTAATATATAATACATATCTGTATAATTAATGGATGAATTCATAATTCATGTGAAAAAGGAACAAGAGAGATATTAACCGTGGGCTCCTTAATATCTCCTGAGGGCTCCATATACCGAAGAGATGAAAGTTGACCACTGGCAGTTAACATGAACACAACCCCATTATTCATAGCGAACGACATTATTTTGGTAGAAATATCCTACCCGCACAGTACATACTTATGCCACCATAATTAGGAATTCATGAAGAAAGTAAGCATTGCAATTTTAGTGTAAACAAGAGAAACAGTATATATATGTATATATATAGGGCTTGGAACAAAGCCCTATAATTTACGGGGAACTCAGGATTAGGGTTTATTTATAATTGGGTTAGAAGTGGTGGAATTTACGAAGCGTGTATGGATGTGGTGAGGGGAGGGCTAGCTGTTAGTGAATGCAATGTGAGACACACACACATACATATAGAGATAATGAAGGAGAAGAAATGCAGGAATTGAATAGAATTGAACCTCATTTTGAGAGGCAATGATGGAGGCCGGTTGAATGATATTACGGCAAGTGCCTGAAAATACTAAAGTATTATGTTTAATATAATATCTTATTCATTAATTTAAAACTACATAGTATTGTATGAGAAAATAAGCGAAAATGAATGAATACGTACTGAAACCCAATACGGTTGAATTGGGATGATTGAAGAGCACCGAAGGAGAAGGAGAAGCAGAAGTAGAAGAAGGAGAAGAAAAAGAAGGAGCAGGCTGTTTGCCTTCGTCTTCACCTTCAAAAGAAGCAGCAGGCTGTTTGCTTTTGTCTTCACCTTCAAAAGAAGGAGAAGGAGAAGCAAAAGAAGGGGCAGGCTATTTTCCTTTGTCTTCGCCTTCACCATGGGTATTTTTCTTCTTCTTCCTCCTTTTCTTCTTCTCTTGCGATGCCCCATCGGCTTTTCCTTCCACTACAGATCTCTCCCCCGCAAACTCCTTTCTCGGCCAACCTTGCTTTCGCTTCGCCAGCATCTCTCTTATGCTCTCTATCCCTGTCGAAGGCGTAGAGGAGACATTGTCGTCGCTGCCATCGACAGAGGCCCTGAAGGGCGGGGCGACCGAGGTGATTTCACTTTTTGCTTTGTCGATTGTGATGGAGGAGGAGGTGGCCCAAGTGTTGAAGATATTGTTTGATTAGATTTTCGTGGAGGAGATGCTATGGTCTGATTCTGATCAAACAGTGGTGGTGGAGGCAGAGAAGGAGATGACATAGTCTGATGAGAGGTCGGTGTTCGGGTTTGACTTGGAGAAAGTAGGGGCGTAGGAGATGGTGGTGGAAGAGAAGTTGTGATGGTTTGTGATTGTGAGGGTGGGGCAGGAGGAGGGGATTGTGGTATAGTCTGATCCGAGGGCGATGTTAGGGTTTGATTTGGAAGAGACATTGAGGTAGTTTGGGATTGTGGTTGAGAAAGGGAGGGAGGGGTGATAGACATAGTGGATTGCTGAATGGATTGGGAACAAGTTATTGGTTGAGAGGGTCGCGGCGGCGGAATAGAAGGAGAAGAATGAAGTGGTGGTGGTGGTGGTATGAGATGGGTAGGGGGTCAGGTATATAATATTGCTGCGTACTCAGAAGCCTAGCCGAAGTCATTGCTTCAGAATATCCAATCTGAGATGGCACGCTTTCAACTGCTGGTGGTGGTTGCGTCAGTGTAACTGAATCTGCAAAAGCTGCAACATGGGGATCCACGCCTGCTGGGTCCACCTTCACTTCTTGGTAACGCTTGATCAAACACGCGTCCATTAGTTAGAAGCGCCCCTGACAACGTCGACGGCGACGGAAACACCCCAAATTGCTCCACCATTGGCAATATTGCAATTCTCTAAATCTCTCTCTATGTGGAGACTCAACAACGCTCAGCGAGAAATTCTTACTCTTGTTTTTTTTCGCCTGAGGCTCAAACTCCAAACGTTTGTATGTGATGAACAAAATGACTCACCCTCAACACATTTATATAGGCCACGCGACACCAACAAACCCTAGCCTAAGCCTCCTGGGTACCTAGGTCAAAGGTGGTTGGCGGTGTCAAAATATTACATACTCACAAACATACAAAAATGTTTGATGGATATGTTTTAGGAATAGTGTAACAATTATTCAATATACAAAATATGCTAAATATATTATTATTCAGATTATAATAATATTATTGCTCTCTCTCTCTCTCACTATCTGCCTCTTCTTTCTGATTGGTTTGCCATATTAGTTAATTTAGTATTAGATCCTTTTCATGGCATGAAATTAAACTGTGCATTCAAAGGTCAATATATGGTGAATATAAACTTTTCAAACCTCTTCAAATCTTTACCCACAATATCAAATTGTATCATTGAATGCACCATAAATACGTCAATATTCATATTATAGGATTCGTACCCAATAATGTTTCTGCACCACCGCTTTCCATACATGCTTCCCTCATTCCTTGTTTTTCTTATCTTTTCTATATTTATACACCTTTAGAGTTCTCTGCAATTGGATAATTTCTAACCATTTGATTTTATTTTTCTTGTTGCGATTTTGACATGTGTTGACCTGATTTAGTTAAACATAGTGTTTCTAAAGTACCTTTTGAAAAAATTTCAAAATTTCAAGTGTAGAGAACTCGAAGTGTCCTCTCACTGTAGAGGATCTAAGTCCTCTTTAATCCTTATCTACACGTCCTCCTTAATTAATCCTTATCTTTTCCTGGTATTAAACATGTGAGTGCCAGTTTGAGGTCATCATTACAATTCAAATAAAAGTGATATTATTACTCTTTCTCTCTCTCACTATATGCCTCTTTTTTTATATTGGTTTGCCATATTACTCAACTTAGTATTAGATCCTCTTTAAGACATGAAATTAAACTGTGCATTCAAAGGTCAATCAATATATGGTGAATATAAAATTTTTAGAATTCTTCAAATCTTCACCCACAATATCAAATTGTGTCACTAAATGCACGATAAATACGTCAATATTCATATTTTAGGATCCGCACCCAATAATGTTTCTACACCGCTTTCCATACATGCTTCCCTCATTCCTTTTTTTTTATATATCTTTTTTATATTTATACACCTTTATTCANAATATCAAATTGTGTCACTAAATGCACGATAAATACGTCAATATTCATATTTTAGGATCCGCACCCAATAATGTTTCTACACCGCTTTCCATACATGCTTCCCTCATTCCTTTTTTTTTTTTATATATCTTTTTTATATTTATACACCTTTATTCAAATTTTCAACTTCCTTATATATATATTAAAAAATAATGGGTAAATTACACTTTGGTACCCTGTGGTTTGACCCTATTTCACTTTGGTACGCTGTGGTTTGAAACTTGACACTTTGGTACCCTTTGGAGCTATTTTGTAATTTTAACCATAACAAATTTTACAAAAATTACATATTGACCCCAAGGGTACCAAAGTGTCAGGTTTCAAACCACAGGGTACCAAAGTGTAATTTACCCAAAAATAATAGTATAACCAATCATCCTTATCCGAAAATTGGATCCTTTGAATTTAGACTCTCTAGAGTTCTCTGCAATTGGACAATTTCTAACCATCTGATTTTATTTTTCCTGTTGCGATTTTGACACGTGTTGACCTGATTTAGTTAAACATAGTGTTTCTAAAATACCTTTTGAAAAAATTTCAAAATTTCAAATGTAGAGAACTCCATGCGTCCTCTCACTGTAGAGGATCTACGTCCTCCTTAATCCTTATCTACACATCCTCCTTAATTAATCTTTATTTTTTCCTAGTATTAAACATGTGAGTGCCATTTTGAGGTCATCATTGCAATTCAAATAAAAGTGATATTATTACTCTCTCTCTCTCACTATCTGCCCTCTTTTTTTTTTTTTATTGGTTTGCCATATTAATCAATTTAGTATTAGATCCTCTTTAAGACATGAAATTTGCATTCAAAGGTCAATATATGGTGAATATAAAATTTTCAAACCTCTTCAAATCTTTACCCACAATATAAGATTGTGTCACTAAATGCACCATAAATACATTAATATTCATATCTTAGGAGTGTGCCAACGTCAATATTTATATGGTCTCTAATAATAAATAGATACTGAGTGTGCCAAAAAAAAAATTAGTGTGTAAATGGAGTCTCTGTGTTTTGTTTTTTTTTTTTCTTAACAAGGGTTTAAGGAGTTTTGGGCCATATTTTATTTCCTGATCTATATGGGTGTCACTATTCTTGTTGCTTGTTCTACTATTTTTTTTTTTGTTGGGTAGAATTTGATTATCCACGAACCACGATGCATTTAGTTGAACAATTCTTTTTTTTTTGGCTTTAGGTTAAAACGGTATGTTTGTTTCGAAAAACTCGATTCTAGAATTTCATTTAGCCACCCACGACCAGACCAAAAATAAAAACCAAACACCCAAACTTATAAGGATAAAATGCAAAATTTTTTAAATATGAACTTTTTTCATGCAATTTTTAAAATTATGAAAGAAAAATTTAGTATATTCTTAATTTTCTTTTGTAGTCAATTATATTTTTAGACTTTTATAAATAATTTAATTGTACTCCAAAACTTAACTTGACAGAAAATATCAACATTAACATTATGAGGATACTATTGAGATTTGACACAAAATAAATAGGGTAATGCTATGGAACTACAGATTGCTATAACATCTAATTTTTTTATTTCTTTCTCTCTTCTTTTTTTCATTTAACTTCGAAAAAGTAGAACAAAATAAAAAATCTGATTATACAGTATATCCCATGCTATGAAGCATGGACACTGACACGGACACGGGACACGACACGGACACGGACACAGCGACACGTCAAACTCTCAAAATTACGCGACACGACACGACATATATTTATATATATAAATAATTAAATATTCATAATTTTTAATAAAAAAATTAAAAATTATAATTTTTATTCATAATATATGTCATATCTATTATTATTTTCTCTTTCCTATCATGTTAAAGTTACAAAAAATTGATTTATATTTTAAAATTTATGGATATGTGTCGTGTCGGTGTCTGACACGGCGACACGTGTCTGACACGGCGACATGCCTTCAAAATGAAGTGTTCATGCTTCCTAGATCCCACGGCAGGGAAGAGGGATAGCTCAGGCAATAATACTTTTTAAAACAAAGTCCAAATAAATATTTTTGTATAATAACTGAAATTAGTCTTTTTAATATGATACATTCTCTTTTTAAGAAAAAGAGCTCACTCTTTTTTACGAAAACAAAAATAAATGAGAGATAATTTCTCTAATTGACACGATTGGTTCTAAAAGTTGGTCTTGCCGTCTTGACAATTAAACTTTTTTTTTTGTCAAATAAAATTGATCTTTTCGCTGTAAAGTTCATGTTGCTTTTCACTAAGCATCACTGCATCCCATCTAATATGTATCCCAACTATTCAGTGATGCTTATTTAAAAGCAACATGCTGCGAAATAAAAAAATGTGTCAAGTTTGGGTGAAAAGTGCATTTTTGGTCCCATAACTTTGGCAAAGGTTTCAATTTGGTCCCATAACTTTTTGTTGCAATTTTGGTCCCATAGCTTTGGCAAAGGTCTCAATTTGGTCCCATACTTTTTTTTGTTGCAATTTTGGTCCCATAACTTCTAAAAACATCTCATCATTGGTCCTAAGTTGATTTCCATCCATCCATAACTTCACCCATATTTGTCACGTCATCATCCAACTCAGTATGTCAGATCATCTTTAGCGGAAGATAATAAATGGAAATCAGTATTTGGACCAATGGTGAGACGTTTTCAAAAGTTATGGGATCAAAATTGCAACAAAAATGTTATGGGACCAAATTGAGACCTTTGCTAAAGTTATGGGACCAAAATTGTCACAAAAAAAAAGTTATGGAACCAAATTGAAACCTTTGCCAAAGTTATAGGACCAAAAGTGCACTTTAACCTTTAATTTTTCATATTAACAACCCGGAAAGAAAAAATGTCGTACGAGTGCAATACGACGAATTCAGCAATTGTCGTATAAATGCAGCATCGTCGTATACGGTAGGTTAGCACGCGTTTTAGTGTTATAGGCTCTACATTATTCGAACTCTAATCATCACTTTGAAATAACACTAAAAATTCAAAAAGGTGTGGACTGTGTGCCGTCACATTCACAGTTCGTAGATGGAAGCTTGCGAAACTTGAACTCTTCCTTCCGTTCGGATCTGTTATTCTTTCTTTTCGAAAATTCTCAATTGTTGTCAACAACTTTCTACTTTACAATTCAAATTTCTCGTTTGACATTTTGCGAATTTTGATTCGGAGTGAGCTTAAATTGCTATCGTTTCTTTAGAAATTGTTGTTTGTTCTTGATGGGAAAGGGAGGAGGATGTGTTCCGAGCAAGAAGAAGGCGGTACCGGTCGTCGACGATCCTCCTCGCAACCGCGTCGGAGCGACGGAGGATTCGCCGATTGAGCTTAACGAGGAGGCGCGCGACGGCGATGCGAGCACCGCCGCGACGGCAATCCAAGAAACGGCGCCGCAGCCGCCGGTAGCGGCGAGGTTAAAGATTTTCATTGTGTTCTATTCGATGTATGGGCATGTTGAAGGATTGGCTAGGAGGATGAAGAAGGGTGTGGATGGTGTTGATGGAGTGGAAGGGGTTTTGTATAGGGTGCCGGAGACGTTGCCAATTCAGGTGTTGGAGCAGATGAAGGCGCCGCCGAAGGATGACGGCATTCCGGAGATCACGGCGGCGGAGTTGGCGGCGGCGGATGGCGTTTTGTTTGGGTTTCCGACGAGATATGGGTCCATGGCGGCGCAAATGAAGGCATTCTTTGATTCGACGGGGCATTTGTGGAAGGAGCAAAAGCTTGCGGGGAAGCCTGCAGGGTTCTTTGTCAGTACTGGGACTCAAGGAGGTGGTCAAGAAACAACTGCGTAAGTGTTTTTTTTTTTTTTTTTNTTTTTTTTTTTTTTTTTTGTAAAATTGGTTTATCAAACATTGCATTTCTGATGTGTTTCTGGAAAACTGATAATAGAATGTTTATGTGTTTATGCATTGATATTGTAGAACTCGGTATCGAGGTCTTGGGTTTTAGTCCATTAATGCCTATTAATTTGGTCTATTGCAACACAAGTTTTATGCTCAAATCGTTTGCTACATGTACTTTTTCTTTAAATCAAACTGATTGAAGAAGCATTTATTTCTTTAAAAGAGAAGCAAAATGATGCAAATGTTTAATGATAGGAAACGCAAAACTAGAGAATTTTAGACTGCTTGTTGATTGGAAGTTTTCATCATGAGGCATAAGAGTTTTAAGTTTGAACTTTGAACTTTGAACTACTAGTCTACTGCTTCGTTATGTAAACACTTGCTTTTATTGCGAAGAAAGTGAAGAAGTTAGAGAATTGTGTTGCAAATTGGCCTGAAGAGGTTAGTTTACATTGAAGTGAAAGATTAGAATGTGGTCTTGCATATTTGAGTAACATGACGAAGAGATACAAGAGAATCTGAGATATAGAGTAAGTGAATCCTTGGATTGTCAGTGTTCATGATAAAAATTCTAAATGCTTTGTAAAATTGTTTTGCCAATTTTAATTGTTGGCTTTTGAAAAAAAAAGTACAAAACAATAATAACAAGGCTTAGTTGTTTGAGATAGGAACCTAAGGCAAATCAAACTTTTTAGTGTGATTGCTTTTTACATAGAACTTTTCGGGTTTGCTTGGCTTCTCAGACTAATTGAACTAATGGAGTGTAATTTGTAGGCTCTAAAATACTAACTAAAAGTGATAATGGTGGCTCTAAAATCAAGGCACTAACCAATTCATGCCTTACAAACTAACAAACTCAACAGATATGAATTAAGAATTTAATTAAACTTCCTAAAATATAGGAAGTAACTACTACAACAATAATCTGAAAGTGGGCTATAATGCAACTTTTGAAGCACGCAACTTTCGTTAATTATTGGATTCTCGAGGCTATTCATAGACTTCTCTTTGATAGACCATTCTTTCAGGATAAAAATAAATAGATATTGAGAGACTTCATGATATTTTAGCGTGCCTTGCTTTTCTTTCTGATAAATAGATGTGTGCTGCAACAATAGAGATGCTATATAAGGGAAAGGTTCAAAGCGTAATACTCGTAATTTACAGAATTCATATTGTACTTTTTCATTTCTTTAATATGGATTCAACATAGCATCTATTTATACTGTTCCATCATAGTTCTCACTCTAGATGACTTGATATGGAGCTCAACAATGTTATCATTATATTCATGCCATTTCTTAACATGGTTTTTTTGGAGGTTGATACATGGACTGTGGCTGCTTACTCCATGGGCCAGATCATAGGCTCCGAAAATTTTTATTTTTCTATCTTGAAAGTTATTGATAGAACCCCCAATCCAATAGAGATAATTAAGGAAATGTAGAGAGAGATAGAACAGAATCAGAGAAATAATCTCCAGAATCTAGAGAATATCTCTTCAAATTCTAGGTAGAGAAATGTAAAAACCACAAATACAAGAATCTTAATACTTGGGACCACAAGTTCAGAATCTGAATCTTGGAAACAAAGAATAACATCAATATATTTCTGATCATGCGTAACATAAGAATGCAGGGGTATTTATAATTATACCTTGCTGCCCAACTACTCCTAAAAATAAGGAAGCACTAACCTATAATGGTAGTGGCCTATGAAACTACCCACTACTTGCAACATGACCTATAGGACTGATCCCACTACTTTCTAAATAACATAAACATATTAAAAATAAATCAGAAAGATGACACATATGCTAACCCACGTATCCTAGCTGAGAAATGGTAATGATATTGAGTTGATCCTTTTCTTTGGGCCTCCTAGCATAAATAAGAGTAGACTTGGTAGTGGGGCCCGTATCAGTTATGAGGAGCCCTAGCTTTCTCAGATATATTGGATGGCCAAGAGTTAAAACATGGTTGTATTTGTTTAAAGAAATTTCTCAAAAGAAAAAAAAAATCAATAGATAAGATATTTGTATTTGGTGGTAATGCCAGATTTTCACATTTTAAAGGATGTATAAGATATTTGTATTTGGTGGGATTGTGAGAATCTTAAACCTTCAAGGGTTGTTAACCTTCAGGCCAAAAAAAAAGGTTGTTAACCTACACTGGCTGTACCATATAGATTTTTCTACTTATATCACCAAAATATTTGAGAATCCTAATTCCTGATCTCCCACGTGCTTCCTGAGATCCTTAATGTCTCTTGGGTTGTGAAAAGGAAACGGTAATCTAGTGAGTGAATGAAACATAAAGGAAGTCTTGCCAGCCACTTTTTGTTCATGGTTCATTCTTGACATCTAAAAGAAAAAATTCACGGATTCTTTTGTCACAATCTGTTCTGTGAAGAATATATAAAATTTGATAAACATTATATACAAGCTATTGTGAAAATCTTCTCAAGAATAATCATATTAGAGCATATGTGTTTGAGTTTCATTTTGAGGATGAGAAAGAATGATATAGTATACTCTGCAAATTCTCTGAAAGGATCTTTTATGAAGTGCCTCTTTGCAGTCTGAGTACTGAAAGTGAAAACCATTGTCAGGTTTTCTTTGCATGTTTAGAAATGAAGGTTGTGGCCGAAGATGTTAAATCAGAAATGCATTCAAGTTTGTAGTGGTTGAAAGAAGTTATCGAGTGTTTTGCTTTTTTTGTTGCAGTTGGACAGCAATAACTCAGCTGGCACACCATGGAATGCTGTTTGTTCCTATTGGATACACATTTGGACCAGGTATGTTCAAGATGGACTCTATTAGAGGGGGTTCTCCATATGGTGCTGGAGTGTTTGCGGGCGATGGCACGAGAGAGCCAAGTGAAACAGAACTGGCACTCGCAGAACATCAGGGCAAGTATATGGCTGTTATAGTGAAGAGGCTGGCTGAGTCTTGATGATTTTTTGCCTGATTCCATCCACTAGTCTTGCTGATCTTGCTCATCTACTCTGACCTTTTCTGTTTGTCCAAGATTGGTTTTGGTATTTTACCAATGTATCAATTCCTATGCTCTTCTCTGTTCTGCATTGTCGTGAAAGGTATAAATGTTAATTCTTCTCTTTAAAATGGAAAAAAGAAAAAACAATTAAATAATACTGTGAATTCGTGTATTCCCTTGTTCTCCTCTGGTGTTGGGATGTTATGGTGTATAGATGTGATTTGATATAATGAGAGATTGATTTATTTGGGAGAACCCTTCTGATAACTCCTGGGTTAAGTGGCCTGGAGAGCGGACAATTGCTTCAGGACTTGTTGATTGGTATATATATACAATTATCTGAAATCATTTTTATGAAATAAGATTTTGGAAAGAACCTAGGATACGAAGAAAAGCTGTAGAGAGGCCACAAGTGGTAGAATCTAACACTTGGAATAATGAATACAAATAATGGGCTAATAATAAGTATGAATTCCATTAAACAAGGATAGTTGGAGCGTCAATAATGTTCTGTACTGTATAATGCGAAGCACAAAAGAGGGAAACTTGCTTAATGCGACGTAGGATCTTGTAGAGGGCCCAAAGAAGTTGGGGGTTTGGCATTGCGGGCTTGTCAGTCAATTTTGTAAGAATTTCTGACCAAAAAAAAAGTCAATTTTGTAAGGAATTTAAGGTGGTGCTCACAATTTTGTAAGGAATTTAAGGTGGTGCTCACAATGTCCATAGGGATGACACACTTTATGGGCAAGACCCTTCTAGTGTTTTTCGAATGGAAGAGACTGTTTTTCACCTATTGAGGATGTTAATGAACATATTAAGGCCCGAAATTTGATCCTAGATGAATTAAAAGAGTATTTAGAAAGAGCTCAACAACAGATGAAATCATATGCTGACTCTCATAGGCGAGAAGTTCACTTTGCAGTGGGTGATATGGTTTATTTGAAGTTGAAACCATATCGATCACTTCAAATCTTTGGCCAAGAAAGTTGATGAAAAGCTGAGTCCCTGTTATTATGGGCCTTACACAGTGGTTGTTGAATGTCGAGAGGTGGCTTATAAGCTCGAGTTACCCCCAACAGTCTAAATTCACTTTATTTTTCACGTCTCTTAGCTTAAAAAGTCATTATTGCCCACTGAACTAACTCAAGATACTCCACCGACTCACACTGAGGAAATGGAACTTCAAGTTCAACTATAAGAAGTGAAATAGGCCTGATGTCTTTCGAATGGACAAATTGAGGTTTTAATAAAGTGGTGAATCTACCTAACTACGAGAACACTTGAGAGGATGATGAAATTATTACTAATAGATTCTTCAATTTGACCTTGAGAACAAGGTGGCTCTCTTGGGGGCAGGTATTGATGGATCCAAGCCCTTTATTAATTATAAAATGAGAGGAAAAAGTGCTAACCCAATGAGAAATGGGTTTGTTGGAAAAACCAGTAAAAGCAAAATCAAGTGAAGAGGCAATGACAACCTGTGACAGTATGGGTGCCAAAAAGAATGACGTCAAAGCAGTGAGTGGTGAGGACACAGGACACTAGTTAGTTATATTAGCCTAGAGTGGAGGGAACCTGGCCTCTGGAATGCTAGGATTATATCTTAGGTTTCTATATTGTTGCTGTGAAATTTGCTCTCTTTATTTTTATTCTTTGTATTAGCTTTCCATCTCTGGTTTGAATTGAAGGAAGTTCTATTTTCTCAAATATATCAATATATCTATTATTCTGGAGGTTGTGTTAGAAACCCTTGCTGAAATAAGCCAATGAGTGTTCTTCTTGAAAAGAGGATGGCCCCCACCACAACTGAAGTGAAAGCTAATTTGAGGTGTTAAAAAGATTGCTCAGTCTCTTGACTCCATTGAAATGCCTCTTTCTTGGTAAGATTGGTGAATGGTTTGACAATCATACCATAGCATCAAATAAATCTCTTGTAGTACCCATTTAAACCAAGGAATCCATGAAATTCCTTGACATTTGTGAGTCTCGGCCAATCTATCACATCATTGATTTTATGAATATAAACTCCTACACTATATCATGAGATAACATGTCCTTACCCACTTGAATTTGCCCAAATGAGTACTTTTTGGGATTAGCAAAAAAATAATCAGACAAGAGAGTTTGAAGAGCTACCTGAACAAATCATTCATAGTTGCTTAGAAGCTGGCTGGTGCATCGTTCAAGTCAAAGTGCATTACCACAAATTTGTAGTGATTCGAATGAGTGTGGAAGGCTGTTTTGTTGACATCATCAGGGTGTACCCAATTTGATGATAATTAGAGGGAAAATTAATTTTGAGAAAAAAAAAAGGAGTTTTATATAATTGTCATGGACTAATTAGCATATCATTTAGCTCTTTTAAGGAGTAATAAATATACCATTTGATTCTTCTAGGGACTAAACTATCTATTGAGAGATTGAGTTTTTTTTTACATGAGAAAATGCATGTTGGATGACTTCAAAATATGTCTACAATGTTACCAAAACAGAATATGCATTTGTGACCGCATAAAATACTTATAACAGGAGAAGCAATTTCAAACCATGCTCAAAACATAGTTCTAAAGTGCAGAAATTAAACATGACTCAAAGTAAACTCTAAACCCATGGGAGGGGTTGAGCATGCACCTACTGCCCCCCAAGAGCTTTACGTACTCTTTTCATCTTAGCAGGAAAAGATATTCATTTTTCTCAATTGACACAAGTTTTGGTTTGACGCACTTTTTTGATAATTAGAGGTCAAATTTTTTCATGAAACTTTGAGGGATTGCTAACCAACATAGATTTTCTATCAAAATTTCAAAATTTTTCAATCACTGATCTAAATTTCATCATAACCAAGTTTACATATCCTTAGATGGTGGATGGTTCATGGATGGTATAATACTTCTTCTCTGAAAAATCTTTTCAATTTCTCTCTAAAGAGGAAAAAGAGAAAGTTAAAATTTTCATTTTCCTCTTCTCAATTAATAAGAGAAATATAATGTTGTGTGGAATGATCAATGATGTTGTTTAAAAGATTAACAACTAGTAAGCAATCAGATTCAATAATGTGATAAGGAAATTTAGCCTCTTTAGTTTAGTATATATTTTTTAATATTTGAATTTGTTCTAAAATTATATTCTAGTCCTTAAATATAAGAAATATACTTTTAAATCCCTAATTTTATTATAAATATAAATTATTTAATCTTCACAATTAATATTTAGAGACTAAATCTTAATTTTAAGAAATTTAAAAATAAAAAATAAATTTTTCTCTAAAATCAAATTCATGTTCAATTCCTCACCGTGATGAAGTGTAGTTTGAAAGTTTCTATGAAGAAACAATGAATCAAGGTCTTAAAAATCGATTAATAAAAAAAAATCTTAAAAATCGGACTGGACATTAAATCACTCAAACTATCAATTCAAGGTTCAATGGTTCAATTGAGTTTCAGTCGACAATAAAAAAAAATTAAAAAGCCTAAATATAATAAAATTCAAAATCAAATAGTTATAATTAAGTTATAAAGAGTAATTATAAGATTAACATAGTAAAAAAAAATAAACTAACAATATCATAAGTGCAAGAATCATAAATTAAGATAAATTATTATAAACATAGTCAATTTTCATAATATTCACTAATATTAATGTCAAAGTGATATTTCATTATCATTATCTCTACTAAATTTAGGTTCCCAGTCAATATTCTCCAAATAAGAAACAAAAACAAGGAAAAATAAAACNTTGGGCCTGAGTATAAGTGCGAGACTCTATCGCCTGCTAATGTGAAAGGTCCTTATTATCTTTTAGGCGACTACGCACGTGCCTACGTACAATCGTACGGTTCCCACATAAACAAAATAGGAAAGAAACAAAAAACGAGCTGCAGAAATGTGTCGCATAGACGCATACTAGCATTCTCTACGCAGTTTATAAACAGTACAATAATAGCCTGTGAACACTTGATAGACGAATATTCGCTTCCATTATTACAACGTAAAACAATCAATTGATTTTTAGAAGATAATATTTGTTTTACTTTAAAATTTCTCTAATCAATACCCTTGGAGTCTAGGAAGACTAAAATTAAAATTTTATTTTTATGTTTGCTTCTATTCATCAAGATCAAAAACAAGATGAATTAAATCACCTTTATGGCAATTTTTTCCTTTTCAGTAGAACACCTATATGATTCTGAATACATTGAATTACCATTAAACAGTCTAATTTCTAGTGAGCATAATTCATAGTCATTATCCCCACTTCTATTTTCATGATCTTCATACAAATTTGGTTCAAATATTATGTTTTTGATAATTTAGATTTTAGATCACCTTGTAAGCCCTATCAAATACCAAAAGAATCGTGCAGGCAGATGGCGCCAGGCTGCCCATTATCTAAAAGGAAGATCCAGTCAGACTACTAATGTAATGACCACTAAACTGCGTCCCTATTTTGATCCACATCAAACTAAAAGATCCACATACAAATAGAACACAAAAGTTACAATGACATTCCACTTGTGTGGATTTAAGATCATTTTAGGAATTAATCCTCTTACTTCACCAAGACAAATAGCAGACCATTAAACGAAAAATGTAATTTTGTAAATAAATTATACAAACCACGGGACCTTCAACCTTTGACAATATATTTTGAACAAGGAATCGAGGTTGTCAAGCAAAGGTTACATACAGCGTGGGAAAAAGGTTTGCCCCACATACCCACCAGACATAGCCCTCCTCACATTAGATTCAAACATCTTGGGATTCTCTCTCAAAACTGCTGCCGCATCATGATTGAGAGGGTCCTCGTAATTCGGTTCCTGCACAAGGAATTTGGGAAATCATGATCTTAAGTCATAGAAATAACAAAACCATAGTGGCAGGCATAAACCAGAGTCATACCGTGAAAAGATGATACAATCCATAAATGACTGTGTTTATATTGAGAACAGGTTTCCAATCTTCTCGTAAGATGTTGAGGCAAACATTCCCTTCCAAATCAATATTTGGGTGGTAAACCTACAAATAGGATTTAATTATATGTATAATAAAGTTCAGATTAAAATCCGCATATGTTACTCATCCCACAGCAAAAACTAAACATGTACATAAATAAAGCAATGCTAAATGTAGTCCCCCCCCCCCCCCAAACAAAAAACAAGAAGCAATCGTCCCACCTTTGTCTTGCACTTGACTTTTGGTGCTTCATGCGGATAGATGGGAGACACTTGAAAGGAAAACAAAAATGTGCCACCTCTGAAACAGCAGGCATAATATAATGGATTAGAAGAAAGTTTTCATATGTATATAGAAGAAACACTTACCCTAAAAACAAAGACACATTAAATAAGAGACACTTTTATCAAGAATAATCGAAAGTGGAGAAATTTAAAGATAACAGATAAATTTGAGTACACATAATATCCTTCATCAGGCCGGATTGAAACTTCAAAGTTCATCAGATCATCTTTGCCATTGGGGAATTGCATGTTACAAGACTTTGGCAGATTCAGCTCACTTATATCTGCAAGATGTTACACTTCAGTGACATAAATTTGCAAGACAGAAAAAAAAATGCCAAAGCTACAGGCTAGGGAATGAGAAATTTTACAAGAACAAATAATAAACTAATACTAAAGAGACAATACTATAGTTGAACAGATAACAGAATAGCAGTACCATGAGCATATAAAAGAGTATGCAAAGATAAGTGACCAATGGCCAGAAACGTTTCCTTTGTTTATCAGTTTATGACACTATCCGCTGTTTACAGCAAATCAATATTAGATGGACAAAGACAGCATCCAAGCAGATGCTTTTAACTGGCATAGCAGAGAGAATAAACAAAATTCATATCAGCAACAATAAATTCCAGGAGTTTATATCCCATACTTAGAAAGAAAATAACTCTCCAAGGAAATAATAATTAAAGAAGCCAAAAGAGATACTTGGGTCTGAATATATAGAAGCCTTCCATGGGTACTACATAAAATAAAGACAACTTCCCCAGTTAACCCACTTATAAGCCATGCTCTAGGTAGGGATGATTAAGAGTTCCCCTACATGAGCGTCCTCGTAAGGACTGTTGCATATTGGGACCCGCATCTGAGTCATTTAACCCTGCAAGAACAGAATGAGGAGCAAACTTCTCTCAAATCTATTTCAAGGACAGTGATGGGGTTCGTACACATCCCACCTACAGGGATCCTATCCTAAAAAATTACAGAAGTGTCCTTCAAATATATATATATATACACACATTTATTAATTTCAAAAGCACCTTGGCTCACACTTATAGTGTCCCCCCCCCTAAATAAGAAACTACCTTGAAATTAACCAGCCAATAGAGCTTAGCTGTCATCTCAAGGAGAAATTCTCTTATAAGACCACTCCACCCTTGCTTGGCAAACTTTTAATCTTATTGCACAAGCTTCTAATATACTTTGTTGACAATCAAGGGGTAATTGCATAACCCTTGTCACATCTAACTAGAAATCTAGGGAGGTTCGGTGTTGACTGTCAAAGCCATTAGATACAGGTACAGGTGTAGTACGGATAAGGAAGCCACCAAGGAGAATCCGGTAACTAAAATTGCAAAACTCCGGAAACCGCCAAACCTATGTTGCATAGATACAGGTACGGGTGCAAGTACAGATAAGGAAATTTTTGAAAAGCATTGGGTACGGTTACGTCACAATATATTTGTATAATAAAAAAATGTTACATATATAGGATTTTTACTATTAATAAATAAGCAATTATTCTATGATGCAGAACTAATAAATTAAATTAGATATCATATCAATATAAAATATCTAATATTTATCATGAAATTTTATTTGAGTGTAAATTGCCAAGCTTGCCTTGTATATCATTCACCTAGAGGTGTCAAAACAAGCCATCCCGGCTCACTCAAGTTGGCTTGCCACAAGTTGCGGCTCACGGGATCCAAAAATCTCGGGTAAGTTAGGTTTGGCCAACCCGGCTTGCTGACTTGGTGAGCCGGGTTAGCCTACTTAACCCACTAGTCATCAATTTTTTTTTTCCATTTTTTCCCCATTTTTTTAAAAAAAATTCTTAATAAAATTCATGAAAATTAAGGCAAACTATACCAATACCATAAGCATTCAATATTAATCACTGGTCACTACATCTAAAATTCTATATATATTTTTTAAAATAAGGTGGGTTGGCGATTTAGCTCATCACGAGTTGCGAGTTGAGTGAACCAACCCACGCGAGCTATAATTTTTTGTGAGCTGGATTTCATCAACCCGGCTCGCCAATTTGGCGAGTTAAACGAGCCAACTCACTGGGTTGGGCTCGTTTTAACGGCTATACATCCACCATTGTTATCAAACCCAATAAAGTGGAACATTAAAGAATGAAATTTCTAATACAATGAAGTCAATGCTAGATTTTACTCAGAATGAAGAAGGTTCCTAAAAACAATCAGTAGAAGGACCATATTATCATTCATTCTCTCTACCATGTTATTCTCTCTCTGATTACCTCAATCCCATAAACCCCAAGCCATTATTTTTTTACTGAGCAGATGAGCAAAAAAAAAATAAATAAATAACTTGTGGGGAACACAGCGAACACTGCTTGTGTTGGGTTTCGTTTAGCTAAGATACATATCGAAGCATGCCGAATGTGTACCGTAACACCAGCCAAAATGTGGTACCCATGCTTCAAAGCATGAAACAAAACAAAATGACTATTTAATTTACAGGAAACTTCCTGAGATACGATATTGCACACAAATATGTAGTGATGCGACCTTGCAAAATCTAGATCCTCTGTCCAATTATTTCAAGGACACATTGCAAGAAACCCTCTTGAACTTTCATATTTAAGCAAACAAGCTTCTCTGTCCAATTTTTTCCTAACAGCACTACCTTATTTGCAACTTCAACTAGTATATATACAAAGTTTAAGGTGGCAAATGAATTAGTGCAGTTAAAATACTCTAGATAAATTAAACTATTGCTGAAATATAAAAGTTTAGGGTGATAATTGCTAATTCTGAAAGTTCAGCAGACAATTTGCTAGTGATCCATAGTTCAAAGAGCTTTTTTTCAAATTTCCATTAATTAACTATGATTAAGATTAATATTAAAATGTTCAAGTAATCTACTTCAGCACTGTTCACACCACTCCATCGTGCCCCAAGCACCCCCCAAATATCTGTCCTGGCAACAGAAACTACATAAACTACTTTTATATGTCAATATTCTTCACAATTACAGTCTACTTTTTCTTTTATTTTCAGGGAAGAAGGATGCGATTGCTATTGCTAGATTGCAAAAAAAGATTTGAAATTACAACAAAACAAATCTCCACTTAATAGTAGGAAGGAAACCTTTGTGCAGACGCAACTCGCCAGCAGTTTGTTTCTTGACTGGTCCTCCTCCGCTTGCATTCTCTGCAAGTTCTCTTTGCTTTTCCTTTACTTTAAATAGTTTAATCATATTCCTACAATAAAGGTACCAATCCTATCATTAAGAAACATTTCATAATAGACTACAAAAGTGTTCAAGAAAAAAAAAATAATCAACAACACTCGAGAAGAACATCAAGAAAATTTGAAAATACAAACACTATCCATAAAAGATAACAAATCAAATGAACTAGGACCATATTTTGTTCATAAGCCTAACAAAGAGCTAAGGAAGGCCAAGCAAGTATTGAGTCTGCTGTATTTGACTAATAATTGGCCTTAAGCCTAACTAGTTTAACTAAACTAAGATTAGAAAAACCTCTTTATTCAAGTTGTAGCTTCAGCAAGAAAACATTACGTGGATTAAGAAATATATATACACACACAGAGGCTGCATAGACTAAGAATTACTAGGTTAATCTTGAATAGCCATGATTAGAAGAGGTAAACACCGCATCAGCGGATTGTATTTTGACAAACATCAGGCAAAGTAGTGATTTAATTGCTCTTCAAACAAATTCTTAGTGGAGAGATTCTCCTAACAGTTTGCAACCATCCGCTTAAACCTTAATGTATTGTTTTGTTTTTTGACACGAAGATATTCGAAAAACTAATTAGCAGATCATGTTCATATGGCTCACTGGTTCACCAACGGGCCAAGTAATCCGATAACAAAATAGTGAATCTCCACCAATTGAATTAGAGTGTGTCCGATACGATACAAAACCTACGAACTATCATATTCGATCAAAAAAATAATAATAAAGAAGACGATTCTCACACAGATAAGCAAACTATTGTGTTACTAATCAAAAGAATTAAGCGAGAAACCCTAGAATAAAGAAAAAAAAAATCCTACAAGATCAATAACTCGGCGGGATCGGGATGTAGAGAGAAATCTACGCACAAATCTGAAGTGAATGGAGAAGAAATAAACGAGTAAGAGAAAGGAATTCGCAAAAGAACAATAAAGAAAAGAGGAATCAGAGACGTCCGAAAGGAACCTGGATGAGAGAGAATATGAAGGATGAGAATGAGAGAGTTGGAGGTTTCCGCAGCTGGCAGTGCACAAAGCAAGCAGTAGTAACTTTTTTTATTTTTATTTTTGACTTAAAAAGCCCTTATTCAGCCTAAAAGCTTGAATTATTTGGGATAGATTTGGGTGAGGGATACGTTGCTTTGTCTACACGCTGAATTTAATTTCGCTTCTATTATCAATTTTTCTGTTCCCTTTAGACGTTGAGAAAAACAAAACAATAATAATAAGGGGGATACAATTTGAAGAGCTTATATCAGGCCAAAAAAATATAAAAAGTGAAGATCTTATAGTCCTTTGCTATTAAATAATGTTTCGAGATTTACATATAATTATTAGTAAAATTTGTGTTTTTTCTCCCAAAAAGAAAAAAAAAGTTTAGAAGAGTTCAATAATAATAATAACACTTTTGGGCCCATTATGGTTCGCATCTCACTGTGACTCGGCGGCACTGGGGACTCTGTTTCTGGGCTATGTGCACCACTCACCCACCACACATTACAACTACACAAATGAAGTATTAGGCCCAGTTCATTTCCGTTTTGATTATAATCATAATAAATATATTCATTTACGTTTTTTTTTTCTGATTCAATTATAATCATGATTTTTAAATAATTAAACACA
Source organism: Chamaecrista fasciculata (assembly GCA_003254925.1). Classification (NCBI taxonomy): domain Eukaryota; kingdom Viridiplantae; phylum Streptophyta; class Magnoliopsida; order Fabales; family Fabaceae; genus Chamaecrista; species Chamaecrista fasciculata. Next base: position 4,445 of record QANZ01045854.1, on the reverse strand, counting down.
CTCAACTACACTTATACCCCTATACATAAACCTATAATTACCTATACTCTAATACATTCAATCCCCAATCACAAAGGGCAAAATAGTCATTTATTTTAAAATTGGGTCAGTTTGTAAATATCCATTTTTGTGTTTGGGCTAAAATGTTATTTTGTCCAAATAATTTAAAACTGAAATTGAAATTTTCTCCAATCATATCCCTACCATCTCTTTCCCTCTTCAGACCGTACCCCAAACCCACTCCCCGTCGTCATCCTCCGCCTCTTCATTGACACCATCTTCTCTCTGATTGAATCCTCCACCATCGATCTCTCATGTCAAAAATTATCATGAAGATACATATATATAAACTTTCATTTTTGCTTTTCAATTTCGGTTTCAGTTTCAGAAAAGAAGCTTATATCTGAACCTTCAGAGAGAATCCATGTTCGTCTCTTTCGTAAGCAACAATACAATTTCTGGGCAATGTTTGCTTCGAATTCCGACTGAAAAGTTTAATTTGCACTGAATCGATTTCTCACACTTTGCATTCTTACATAGACAATCTATCAGAATCGGCGCCTTGCTCGAACAAAGCACAAAACGATTCTTACCCATTTAACCAACTCCTTAGGTTTATGTGCCTTGCGGATTCGGATTGATTCTTCCATTTTTCGAATCTGATCTGATGTATACGGGACAACTGGTAAGACATTGAACGCCAAATTAAATCAAATAAGACAATTGGAGTTTTCCAGTATCAAACAAGTATAGCAGACTGTTGATTATCGGAAGCTAAATTGTGCCTTTTATTATGGTGCAGCAACATTTCGTGCTACCTTTCTGGTAAAGTCTGTGAATTGCATAGAGATTGAATGAATTGCAGAGAGAAAACGAAGATGGGGAGAAGGAGTGGTATGCCATTTGGTGAAACGGTGCGCCAAATTGAGAGAAAACGAAGATGGGGAAGAAGGAGTGGTACGCCATTTGGTGAAACGGTGCGCCAAATTGAGAGAAAACGAAGATGGGGAAGAAGGAGTGGTACGCCATTTGGTGAAACGGTGCGCCAAATTGAGAGAAAACGAAGATGGGGAAGAAGGAGTGGTACGCCATTTGGTGAAACGGTGCGCCAAATTGAGAGATTTATGCCAAATTGAAGGAAAATTTCGGGTCCACGTGCGCTTAAACTTTCTCTCTCATCTGATGCGAAACGGTGCACCATTTTCTTCGCTTGTGCACCGATTGTCGGGAAAAAATTGTACAGTTTAATCCTTTTGGTGCACCATTTCGTAGGCCAAAATTGAACCGGTGCACTGATTTTGATAATCATCCCCCCACTTGCACATGAAAATAATCNAATCAATTAATTCGATTCGGTTGATTTTAAAAACCAAAATCCAACCAACTAAATTATATTAATATTTTAATTAAATATTATTTATATTATATTAAAAATATATCATTGTCTCTAAACCGAATTTCCTCATTTCTCATTGTCTCTTACCTATCAATCACTCACACACTCAAAGCTTAGTCACTTTTATTTTTACAATTCACAGTTTCAGACTTCATTCTCCATTCATTACTTCATCTTCAACATTCGCATCCTTCATCACACTTCACAGTTTCTAATCTTTCCTTATATTTTCTGGATTTCTATATATTTTTATTTTTCAAATTTTTATTTTAATAAATATATAGAAAGCCGATTAACCAATCCAATTCAAATCAATTGAAGTCGGTTTGGATTGGATCGGTTGGCTCAAAATGACTAGATTGGTCGATTGGATGACTTTGGTTTTCATCCAATTTGGTTCGGTTAAAAAAATGTCCAAACCGATCCAAACCCAAATTTGAACACCTCTAAGCATTACATTTTATTTGGAGGGAGTGTCATCTTTTCTATGAAGCATTATGTATTATATTTTAATATCCGAATGACACTTATACAATACACATTTAAAGTTTTAATATAAAATCATTTTTTTGTGATTTTAACATCACAAATAATATAAAACAATAACATTTATGACGTATATTATAAATAAATATTGTAACTTTTAAAATTTTCATCAAAATTTATAGATTTTCAATTATTTGTATATATAAATATATGTTGTATCGTGTCATGTAATTTTAAGAATTTGATGTGTCAATCTATCCGTGTCTGTGTCTGTGTCCATACTTCATAGACTATATTTGTTTAATTATCAACAAAAGTGAAAGAAAATAACTTGTTCAGCAGTTATCTCAAACAATGACTCTATTTTTATCTTTGTCCACTTAAAAAAAAATAAGGTTATTTAGAGATATTGAATAATCGAAATTAAAAACTAAGGGGCTATGTCTGTCAACTCATTCGAAGTCGGGGATCTGTTTGTCAACTTTTAAAACTTTTGGTCATAATTGAGCAAAGTTGATAATTCAAGGGATATCTCTATTAAGTTTTAAAACTCAATGGTGCTTTCTACCTAACTTAAAACTCAAAGGTTTTAGTGCAATTTAACCTTCAAAATATTATCTAGATCAAATGGTCAGTTTGGTCCTAAATGCCTTGTGTTTATTTTGGTCTTTTATGTTTTAAAATATTCATATTGGTCCTAAATGTTGGCAAAATGTTTCATTTTGGTCACAAACTATTAAATAACAATCATATTTCTCCCGTTTAAAATCTGAATGTGACGAGTTCAGAATTAAGTGTTACTTTTGAAGAATATTTTCTCTATCTAGTTAGTATTGTCAACAAATAAGGTCAAATCGAGTTTCAAAAGTAGATCTCTAGTTTAATAATCAAACAAGTGAAATTAGCCATATCACTTATATCTCTATTGTTTCAAGTTTAAAACTACGAGTTATTCTTAACATTTTTTTTTTTAAATCACTGTGTATCTTCCTTGGTCATCAACATTCACCTTCTTTCTTGCAGGAACTCTTTTGCAATCTGCCATCACTCAAGTTCACAATAAAGAAACTCAAAGTAAGACTCCCCAAACCTATTTTCGTGTTTTGAGTTACAATTAATTTATATTTTATTAAACTTCTTTACAATATAAAGTTATTTTAATTTAATTGGGCCCTTTTTAGAATCTTTCTTTCTTGTTTTGGTCCATTTTAAAGATTTATGGTCTGTAAGCAAATACGGAAAAGGCCCAAGATAAATTTTCAGGTTATATTTGAAGCCCAAAGTCCTATTTGCAGATCTTGGGCGTTGGGTACAAAATACGTGTTTTAGAAACATAAAAAAGAAAGCGTGTTCTCGTCCATGCGTTTATTATATTATTTTGGGTAAATTACAGAAAAGGGTCATGTGGTTTGACCCATTTTCAGATAGGGTCCATGTGGTTTAAAAAGTTTCAAATTGGGGTCTGTGGTTTTCTCCGTTAGCAAATAGGGTCCCAAGTGATTTTTTTATCCAAAATGAATTTTAAGATGGACTGTTTTGCAATTTGAGCATTTTTTCTATTAAAACAAACTAAAAAAGGATTAATTTACGATTTGAACCCAAATACAATATATTTTTTTACGAAGTGAACCATATCTTGGTTGTGCTTTCACGATCAGAGGCATATATATATTCACTCAATTTATGAAATCCAAATGTTTTGCATTTGAATATCACTAATCCTTGTCTCAGATTGTTAAATTTATTCAGTGATATGGTTCATTTAGTAGGTTAAGTAAGCTTGTAAAAGCAAACACAATGAGATTGGGCAGATTTGACGGAGTTCGTTTAGGCTTCGCGGATAGTGGACAGACGCATTTTTCACGGCGAAGCTGCCATCTGACGGTGGTTCGCGGTGGGACTTGGACAGACCTGGTCGGCGGTGGACGGCCGCGGTGGACGAAGGAGAGCTGGGTCACAATCTGAGTTTGACGCATCGTGAGGAGATTTTTTCAGCGTGCGAACAACGGAAATTGATGGAGGTTCGTCGGCGGTGGTTCTGAGTTGCTGATAGAGAAGTTCGGTGGTCTCTATGGTGATGGAGACGCAGGTTCGTCATCCTCCGCCGCCCCATCGAGTCGATCGCACATGATCGAATGGAAAACCGGAAGCAAAAATCGTAGCGTGATGGAGATGCAGCGAATTGATTCACCAAGGTTTCGATGTGGGAATTGGAAACACCGGACACTATTGGAAGTCAACCTCTAGTAACAATGGAGTCGAGAGCAAATGAGGCGTGGTGGAGAAATCATCAGCGGTGAACTCGATGGGTTGCTTTACTTTTAGTATTTTAGTTCAAATTGCAAAATAGTCCTTTTTTAATTTATTTTAATAGAAAAGTGCTTAAATTACAAAACAATCCATCTTAAAATTCATTTTGGATGAAAAAAACCACTTGGGACCTTATTTGTTAACGGAGGAAACCACAGGCCCCAATTTGAAACTTTTTAAACCACATAGACCCTATCTAAAAATGGGTCAAACTACATGGTCCTTTTCTGTAATTTACCCTATTATTTTTCGG
>QANZ01045840.1:17583-35073 GCA_003254925.1 Chamaecrista fasciculata | reverse complement strand
TGAATATTGTATGTATGAGTAATAGAGTATGACAAGGCCAAAAAACAAAAATAAATTATGAGTTACCTAATGAGAATATGAGGTATGTGTATATATATAAGTAAATAAGAGTTTTAGCGGTTTAGCGGTTTGGTTCGATTTGTGCGACGTTCAAATCAAACCAAACCGCTCATCTATCGGTTTGGTTTGGTTTCACCTTCGGTTCGGTTTGGTTTGGTTCAGTCGATCGTTTGGTTCGGTTTTGAACACCCCTACTTTTTACCTAATACTTTTGCCTTCATGGATTGGTGTCGTCCAATAAAAACGTGTCTTGTGTGATCGGCGCCGAAAGTAAATGATTGGTGTCCGATACGCGAAATCGACACATGTCGTATACTTCAAAACGCAGCCATTAGGGTTTTAATGGCCTTTTAAAACCCAAAAACATTTTCAAGGGTTTAAGAAGCTGCGAATTCTATCTTGTAACACTCTGGAAACCTAAACGCTTTTTCTGAACTTCACAGAGTCAATGGGATTCTGGGGTTAGTCGCCTCATTTATTTTCACAACTTCCATTGTGTTCGTTTCAATTTCATTTTCTCTTGAACTAGTTATGTGTTTAGTAGCTGAGAAATGATCACTTCAATCAGTGTTGCAACTGATGGTTCTCTTTTTCTTTGTTTCCTTAATTTAATCTGCTTATTAAACTCGAAATCTTTCAAAATCCTCAGGGATCGAAGTGAAACCCGGCAAACCATATCCATATCATGCGGACAATGTGCCAGGAACGCTTCATGTCACTCAGGTCTGTTTGCAGTGTGCACTTGAAATGAAAGTCCTAGTTTTGATTCTCTTACCGTTATTCTATGTTTTTATAGCATTCATTCTTAGAGTGGAGATAATGCTGGGTCAAAAGTTTGAAGTCTTGTTAGTTTACTAGATACTGACATTTTAAACAATAAGCTTTTCCATCTTTGTGTCCAGCAGTCGTGAAACACGATGACACTTAAAATTGCATTTGGACACTTTGATGTTGTAATGTCAGTAATTGGGCTTATGGTTGTAATTTGTTTTCTATGTGAAATTCACGTTTGGTACCAGGATGGATTTGCTTGATGGTATACACTTAAGGTTGTAATTCGTTTTTATTTACATCTTTTCATTTGATTGCAAATTTTATTAATAATTGTTTCTCAATGCGCGTTACTGGCTAAAGCTTGATCCATTGTTTCGTAGCCGATGATGAAGATGTTTCATTTCCCTGAAATGCAATCTTGCATTTTCTTGTTGAAATTGTTAAACTAGGACGGTCTTAGGCTACTTCTTTGTTCAGAATGTGCCTTTAGCATCATCTTCCCCGTTTTCTTTGCTCTTCTCCAATTTTTTTTGGCTGTTACTGGGTAGTATTGTAATTTGGAACATAGTAGCATCTTTTCAGTGCTGTGAATGATGAGAATAACAATTTTACAGTCATCCCTGGCTGATATAGCAGGTGCTGAAAATTTGTAATCTTACACGCACATCCTCCATTTTGTGTTAGAGAGTTTAGCTCGCACCAACAGTCATAGCAGAAGATTGAAATTTATATGTCGATAGTTTTTAAAGTTTTGGTCCAGATTTATTAAGAGAAACAAAACTGAATTTGTCAATAAACAGATCAATCAAAAAAAAATTTTTTAGAAACTAGAGGATGGATTTGCTTGATGGTATATGCTTATTAGGAGTTGAAAACACTTAAGCAAAATTTAGAACTTTTATTGTGTCATCTTCATACATACAGTGATATATTTTTTGTAATATGTTCTGACTGAAAGTATAATTGAGGTGATAATAATATGATTTAACCTCTTGTTTAGCAACTTAGCTTAACACAACATATATTTTCATGCATAGTTCAATCCATGTGTCTTCTAGATGCATGAGATATTTCAATGTTTTTGAATTGGCTTTGTTATCTTTTAAGTAAAGTAGCACTGTTTGCTTATTTGTCTCCTTTTCTTGTCTTAATATAATTCAGGCAACCTTAGGCCTTGGCTCTTCAACAGAGAGAAGCATTTTACAATGCTCTGCTGGACACAAAAGTCCAGTCTTCTTATGTTCGTTGCTGCCAAATAAAATTGAGTCATGCTCTTTGAAGCTTGAGCTTGACGAAGATGATTTAGTGGCCTTCTCTGTGATTGGCCCTCGAAGTATTCATCTATCTGGCTATTTTGTGGCTGATGACGGGGATGACCTCAGGGATGACTATGAATAGTATCCTTTTGATATATACATATATATATATATATATGAAGAGTTAAAGACCTTTATGTAATATATTATTATACTTCTTTTTCATATTCATATATCTTTCATCTTTCCGAACGACAATTTGAAAGTGAATCTTTGGGTGAGGATATTGCGGAAACAGAATCGGAGGAGTCTTCTGAATACAACACGGAAGATGAATATGCTGATGGCTTCATTGATGATAGTGATTTCGACAGCTATCCATCCTCACCTATCCCAAATAGAGGAGGTGATTTAATTGTTTGATTTAATCTTTTTTTATTAACTTTATAAATGTGTTGCAGCAATATATAATCATTTTATATTCCTGTTACACTGAAAAAAAGATTGAGATAAAATATTTTGTTGCTTTTCTTACAGTTATTATTGAGGAAATAGTAGATGATGATGATAAATCTCAAAAAGGAGATGGTGCTTCTAAGCTGTTGAAGAAAAAGGATCAAATGGCTAACTCAAAAGACAGCAAAAAATCTGAGCATCAAATTGTTGTTAGAGGCAATAAGGGCGCCACTGTTCTGGAAAGTGAAGATGAAGATGGTTTTCCAATTTCTACTTCAGATAAAGGCAAATCTGATACTCAGAATGCAGAAGCCGAAGTGAAAGAAGAGCTGACACAAAGCAGAACCAAGAAAGCCAATAAAAAGAAAACAAAAGATGATGATCATGCTGCTGCCATGAAACGAAAAGTTGAAGATGCTGATGAAGATGAACATCCAGAAATGTGAGATACCAGATTAATTACTGCTGAAAAATAATTCAATTATGACATTTTCTTCCACTCTAAAATTAAAGAAACCAAGGAATACTTTGCATCTTTTGCCTCTATTTGTCATGCTGTTGGAGGGCTGCATTGCACTCAACGTTTCTTATGATGATTTCAGGAAAAAGAAGAAGAAAAAGAAGTTGAAAGAACAAGGTAAAGGGCAGATTGCTCAAGTATCTGGTAATAACGATGAGACTATGAATGCTAGTGTAGATGAAAAGCATCCTGCAGGGGATGAGCCCGAAGGAGATCTATCCAATGAAAAGTAAGAGCTTTCATAAGAACAAATAGAATATAACAGTTATGTTGTGCAGTGTTTTATTCTTTTCAATTATAGTTCGTTAATAGACATATTCAATATGGACTTAAGCACTTTGTAACATCTCAGCTAAAATTTTGGATATTGATATGCCTACCCAAGATTTTCTGCCCTTTTGCTGGCCTGACTTTGTCTCTTACTATGATGTGAACTTCTAATTCTGTATTCTTAGTCAATTGGGGAAAGAAAACTTTACAAGATGTCAACTCTTGTTGTTTTGCTGGGGATTTTATGCCTCAAACTCTTTAATTAGAGATTAGAGAAAAGCACATTTTTCCTATGTAAGTGTATATAGTCTAAAGTAGTTAGTTAGTAAGAACTGACTTTCTGTTAAGTTCTGTTATTGAACTTAGGCTTACTCATTAGCTTTAGTTATTCATCTAAGAGAATAGTCTATAAATACTGTACTGTACCTCATTGCAATATATGAAAATATATCTTCCCTAAAACACTAATATGGTATTAGAGCATGAAGTGTTTTAGGGACAAATCAAAACGCTCGTTTTGATTTAGATAGTAAAAAAAAAAACTCAGAAGAGTTCGCGATTCTGATATCGCAACCCAGCAGAGTTCGCAACTCTAATATCGCATCCAGAAGAGTTCGCGTTTCTGATATGTCCGTGGCCCAGAAGTGATCGACATCAAGAAACATCAAGAAACGTTCGTAACCCAGAGGTGTTTGTGATTCAGATACGCTCGCACAGCTCAGAACAGTTCGTGATACAGTTTCGTTCGCAACCTAGAGGTGTTTGCGATTCAGAAACGCTCGCAGCTCAGCAGTGTATGTGATATTCGTTATGGCCGATTCAAGCGCTCGTCAATCCGAAGCAGCTACTAATGGAGGTCACCGGCCAGTGCCACCTCGTCCGGCGACAACAAATGCGCCGGCGACAGTGAATGCAGCGGCAACCAATGTTTTTGTTCCTCATTCTTTTTCTCATCCAATTCCCGAGAAGCTGGAAGCAACCAACTTCTTGAATTGGCGTCGTCAGGTTCTTGCTTCAGTCAAAGGGTATCGTCTGCAGAAATATCTGTTGGGTCCTCAGTATATTCCTCCCCGGTTTGCAAGTGATGAAGATGAAGCTCGTGGGGTATTCAGTGAGGATTTCTTGAACTGGGAGTCTCAGGATTCACTCTTGCTGTCTTGGTTATTGACTTCAATGACTCAGTCTATTTCAGACCTTGTCATTGAGTGTGAATATTCACATGAAGTATGGGATCGATTGCAAGTGCATTTTTCATCCAAGACTCGAGCAAAAGTGAACCAATATCGAACCCAGCTGCGCACAATGAAGAAGGGAAGTTCATCCTTGTTTGACTATCTTTTACAAATAAAGAAGTTGGCAAATGCTCTTTCATCAGTAGGTTCTCCCATCACTGTAACAGAGCATATTGAAGCAATTTTCCAAGGCCTTGATGAAGATTATGATTCATTCATAACTTCAATGAATACAAGAGCTGAATCTTTTACAATAGCGGAACTTGAAGCTCTTCTTATGACTCAAGAAGAGTGGATTAACAAGAAGAAGAAGACAGTAGAGCCTCCTCTCTCTGTTAATATTGTACAACAGTAATATAATAGAGATAGAAAGTCCAATTTCCAGCATATGCACAATGGGTATAGGGGTCAATATGGACAGCATCAGAATTTTAGTAATAATGGGCAGTTTTATGGAGGAAATGGTAATCAATATGGGCAGCATCAGAATGTTCAAAGAGGAGCAAGGGGCAGAGGAAATCGAGGTGCTAAGAATGGTAGTTCTAATACCAAGTTAATATGTTAGTTGTGTGGAAAAACAGGGCATATGGCATTTTAGTGCCATTTTAGGTTTGATCAAGAGTTTGTGTGTCCTTTTGCCTCTATTGATGGTTCTTCAGCAAGTAGTGAGAGTGGTTCTAAGTCCAAGAACACCGTGATTATGGCTACTTCTGAAGCTCTCTATGACCCGGCTTGGTATCCAGATTCCGGTGCATCGTGTCATGTAACCCCTGATTTGGCAAATTTGCAGCAACAAGAGTTTTATGGAGGTCAAGATCAGGTGTATATTGGAGATGGTAAGTCTCTTTTAATTGACCATATTGGTAGTTCTGAGATGCAATCTTATTCTAAACCTCTTATTCTATCTTCTTTGCTACATGTTCCAGCTATGAAAAAGAATCTATTAAGTGTGTCCAAGTTTGCTAAAGACAACAAAGTCTATTTTGAATTTCATTCTGACGTTTGTTATGTTAAATGTTAGGATTCCAAGAGGATTCTTCTTAGAGGACACCTCAAAGATGGTCTATACGCCTTTCATGAGTTTTCCCTTAGTCCTCAATCTTCTCTTTGTACTAATGTTTCAAAAACTTGTAACGATTCTTTAGTTTAGAATTGTAATAAAAATTCCTTTCATTGTAATGTAGTTTTGTCCACTACAATTGATACTTGGCATAAAAGATTGGGTCATCCATCTGATTCTATTCTTTCTCAAGTTCTCAAAAGTTGTAATGTTTCTTACAAAAATAATAAAATTACTTTTTGTAATTCTTGTTGTTTAGGGAAGCATCATAAACTCCCCTTTCCTAATTCTTCCCATTCATATACAAAACCATTTCAGCTTATTCATTATGATGTTTGGGGGCCTAGTCCACATGTTTCAATAAATGGTTGGAAGTATTATATTGTTTTTATTGATTCTTACACTCGATATACTTGGTTGTATCTTCTGAAAAATAAATCTGATGCACATACTGCTTTTCTCAATTTTAAAAGTCTTGTTGAGAATCATTTTGGTTCTAAAATCCTAGCCTTTCAATCGGATGGGGGTGGGGAGTTTATTCCTATTTCTAAAACACTTGCTAATTGTGGTATTGTTCACCAAATTAGTTGTCCCCATACACCTGAACAGAATGGTTTAGCCGAGAGAAAACATAGGCATCTCACTGAATTTGCATTAACACTAATGGCTCAATCTTCATTACCACTAACCTTTTGGGATCATGCTATTTCCACAGCTACATATCTTAAAATAGACTTCCTACACCACTACTTACTAATAAATCACCTTATGAACTTCTTCACTCCAAGTTGTCTGACTATCTTTTCTTAAAAACCTTAGGCTGTGTATGTTTTCCCTTCACTCGACCCTACAATAAGCATAAATTTGATTTCAAATCTGTTCCTTGTGTCTTTCTTGGTTATGACAACAAGTATAAGGGTTATAAGTGTTTTGATCCAAAAGCAAATAGGATGTATGTGTCTAGGCATGTCTTATTCAATGAGCATCAGTTTTACTACAAAGAGTTTCCCTCTCAAACACTTCCTATATGTTCTAAAATTCCACTCACATTAATCTCACCAATTTGTTTAGGAGCTGTTCCTTTTATTCCTGCATCTCAAAATGCTCAATTACCTACTCCAATGTCATCTAATCAAGGTCATTCATCTTCTTTTCGATCTGTGTTGCCTTCTTCTAATAATTGTAGTGCAGATTGTCCTGTTTTAGAGGAGCAGCAGCCGTTAAATTCTTCAATTTCAACCGATTCTACATCAGATTTTGTGGCACCAATTATAGCAGAGAGGGTTGTTAGACAAAAGAAAGTTTATGATAGGCATCCTACGTTGACTAGGTCTAAGACTGGACACAGTAAGCCTATAATTAAAGCTCTTACATGTTCAACATCAGCTCCTCCAACCCCCAACAGAACCAAAGAATGTTAAGGCTGCTCTTCAAGATCCTAAGTGGTATGCTGCTATGAAGGATGAGTATGATGCACTCATCAAGAATAAAACATGGAGCTTGGTTTCTTTGCCTTCTAATAGAGATGTTGTGACTTGCAAATGGGTTTTTAGAATTAAAAACAATCTGGCTGGGTCTATTCAAAAGTATAAGACACGTCTAGTGGCAAAAGGTTTCAATCAAAGGCCGGGATTTGACTTTACTGAGACTTTTAGTCCAGTTATAAAGCCAGCTACTATTAGGACAGTTCTCACATATCTAAAAGTTGGCATATTCATCAAGTTGATGTGAATAATGCCTTCTTAAATGGTATTTTGCAAGAAGTCTATATGACTCAACCTCCAGGTTTTGAAGATGCCAACTCTAAACTTGTTTGTAGATTACATAAGTCATTGTATGGTCTCAAACAAGCACCTAGGGCTTGGTTTGACAAGTTATCTTCCTCCTTGTGTTCTTTGGGGTTTGTGGCTTCTAAGTGTGATTCATCTCTTTTTATTAAGGAGAATTCAACTACAACCTTGTATGTTCTTGTGTATGTAGATGATATTATCATCATAGGAAGTTCTAAGCAAGCTATTTCCAATCTTATATCTGTGCTAAACTCTCATTTTCCCTTGTAAGATCTTGGATAACTCGACTACTTTTTGGGAATTCAAGTTAAGCACACAGCAGAGGGTGATTTGCATTTGAGTCAAGTTAAATATATCAAAGATTTGTTGTTGAAGGCAAAAATGGGTGAACCTAAGCCTATGCATACTCCTATGGTTGCTGGGCAGAAGTTAAGTAAAGTGGGCAGCTCTGATTTTGAAGATCCTATGTTATATCGGTCTGTTGTGGGTGCTCTACAATATGTGACATTAACTCGGCCTGAAATAGCTTTCTCTGTGAACAAAGTTTGTCAATTCATGAAGTGTCCTAAGGATGATCATTGGAAAGCTGTCAAAAGGATTTTTAGGTATCTAGCTGGAACAATTTCCTATGGTTTACTTCTCAGGAAATCAGATTCTTTATCAGTGGTAGCTTTTTGTGACTCGGATTGGGCTTCTGATGTTGATGATAGGAAGTCTACTTCGGGGTTTTGTGTGTTTCTAGGGAAAAATCCGATTACTTGGTCTTCTAAGAAGCAACAAACAGTCTCCAGATCTAGTACAGAGGCAGAATTCAAGAGCTTAGCTACTACAGTTACTGAGATTTTGTGGCTGCAATCTTTGTTTCAAGAGCTCCATCTACAATCTACAGCAACACCAGTTGTGCATTGTGACAACCTAAGTGCAGTTTTACTGGCTGCAAATCCAGTTTTGCATTCTAAAACCAAGCATATGGAGATTGATCTCTATTTTGTTCGAGAGCTTATCATAAAGAAGAAGTTACGGATGCAGCATCTACCAGCTTCAGCACAAGTTGCTGATATTTTGACTAAGTCTATTTCTAGCACTTTGTTTCCAATTTTTAGGGACAAACTTTCGGTTGTACAACTCCCTACAGTTTGAGGGGGGATGTAAGTGTATATAGTCTAAAGTAGTTAGTTAGTTAGTAAGAACTGACTTTCTGTTAAGTTCTGTTATTGTACTTAGGCTTACTCATTAGCTTTAGTTATTCAGCTAAGAGAATAGTCTATAAATACTGTACTGTACCTCATTGCAATATATGAAAATATATCTTCCCTAAAACACTAATATCCTATACCAAAATGTCCTCTTTATTAACATAAATAGTTGTTAGAATATGTTAGAATCTGTAGTTAATTAGATTAATTAGGATATTATTTTGTAATCATTGACCCTCAAGGATATTATTTATACAGAAGGTATGAGCCTATTCCTGGAAAGAAGAGTAATTACAATAAACATAAGACTAATCTAAATCTAATCCCTAAACTTAAGGGTCAAGGATTCCAAAATAATATCCTAATTAATCTAATTAATTGCAGATTCTAACATATTCTTACAATAATCTAATTCAAGGCAGCAGAAATAATTTAAGTGGCAAATTGATGCTTATGAAAACCTAAATAAAAATGCGATACAAATCATTGAAGTTGCAAAATAATGCTTATGAAAACCTAGGGATGTGAGTGTAGATTTTGTAAATTTCTGGAGGCTCTAGTATAAATTGGAATGAGGGTGGGTGTGTTGTCAATGTATGTTTTAAAAACCTCCAAGTGAATGCAATTTACTTGATAAACTAACCTCCTTTTCTTGTAAGGTCAAGCTTATAGGAATGGGTTCTCTCCCTCCTTTATTTACTTGTGAATTTGTTGTACTCGTGGACAGGGTCCTTGATGAGAAGAAAAAGAAGAAAAAAAAGAAGAAAAAGACCAAGGATGAAGGGGTGACTAATGCAAATCAAACTTCTACACCTTCAGGAAATCAGAAAATATCCGCTTTGGAGGGAGATGAAGAAATGGAAGCCAAACCTTCTCAAGTGAGAACCTTCCCAAATGGGTTGGTTATTGAGGAATTATCCATGGGTAAACCAGATGGCAAAAAAGCTGCTCCTGGGAAACAGGTCACTCATTACCTTCTTTATGTTTTAATTGTCTGATAAAGCCATGTTTACATGGTTCTGTTTTACTGAGGAGAACTATTATACCATATTTTTTGTAGTATTGTATTATATGGCAATATTGCCTAGGTTTAGGCTCACGTTTCATTCTTTATCTCATCATTTTTATTTATGATCAGTGGGAGATGAGCTGGAAGGCATCCTGAATTGAGCATTTTTCAGTTTTTTATTACATGCCCAAAGTTGATCTGGGGATTTCAGTCCAGTGTGGTTTAAAGTGTCTGTCTGCCTGTAAATACAAAATAGGATGATCTTTCACAGAAGCTTTATGCATTTTTTTTCAATGTTAGAGTCACAAGCTTATATGCATACATACTGGTTTGACACTTTAACTATAAATGGATACATCATATGTGCATTTTACATTCCAATCTAGATTGTAACAAATTTTCTCTGAATCATTTGGTTCCTTTTGCTCCTTTTCTAGTGCAATCTCTTTCAACTAGTAATAGGATTTTACCGTTTTATTTCAGGTCAGTGTTACATACATTGGCAAGCTAAAGAAAAATGGGAAAATATTTGACTCAAATGTTGGTAGAGCACCCTTTAAATTTCGCCTTGGTACGTGTCATATTAATTCAAGTACATGAAAGAGATGTCTACTTGCAATTCATCTTTCCGTATTTATATATATATATATATATCATTTTGTATTTGCAGGTATAGGACAAGTGATAAAGGGTTGGGACGTTGGAGTAAATGGTATATAATAATTAAGAACGCTATTCCTAGTATCTTCAATATTTATAAGCGTGTCCATATTGTTACTATACTCTTTTGTGCAGGAATGAGGATTGGAGACAAAAGAAGAATCACAATTCCACCATCTATGGGGTATGCATTTGTCTCATTTTCTTTGCTTTCTGTTGTATATTTCATCGGTCTAATCCAACTAATCAAAATTCATTGTCTACCATAAATTCTTTTACAGTGTTGTAACTCTTGATTATTTTTTTGGTCTTGCTTTGCTAAACAGCATTTTCCTTATCCTAACTGTGGTGAACCCGTTTTTCCTATTTATGCTGGGTTAACCTAGTGGAGTTTTGCCCCTCAAGATTCACATTCTGATATTATAATTAAATAAGTCTATACTATTATCTATGATATTGAAATTAAGTGCCGAAATATTGTATATAAAAAATATACATAAAATATAAAAGCTAAAATGAACAAAATCTCCCTGAATTTTTTGATTTAGTGCAAAAGATTCTTTTTGTTAAGATTTTTATTAAAAAAAATGTTTTTTTTCTATAATTTTATGAATGTTATCACATTTTATATTTATCCAAATTTAAAATTAACTATTATTATAATTAATAGTAGCCAAAAAATTAAAAATCTTGTATTTTTTCAATGAAAATTCTAACAAAAGGGATTATTTGCACACAATCGAAAGTTCACTGGTCTTTCATCACTTTTCAAAGTTCAAGGTATTCTTTTGCATAATGACTAAAGTTTAAGGGAGTTTTATGAGATAATATGGAAAGTCAAATTACATGTGGAAGGTGGAAGAATAAGCATTTAAATAATTATACTTTATTTTTTCTCTAAAATATGAAACTTCATTGTAATAAAATAAAGTACATGTCAAGCCTAGTAAATAACTATCTTGCTCTTGGTTGATTTGCCATTTTGTATTTTGGGCTAAGTAGTTTTTTTCATTTGATTTTACAGTTATGGAGATAAACGTGCTGGGACTATACAACCAAATTCGTGGCTTGTATTTGATGTTGAGTTGGTTGATGTTCGCTGATTTGATTTTCATCTGCAGATTGTTCCTCAGAGGCAGGAATCCACTCAAGACTTGACCAACATTATAATTACATCAGCTGAGGCTCAAAGTCGGTCAAAATTGGAAACACAACAATTTGTGAGCACAAATTTTGGATTTAGATTTTTTTTTAAAAAAAGAAAATTGAAATATATAGTTTTCTCAATATATTTTCTTTGTTGACATTGGGTTGGTGGATTTGGATGGACAATAATATTTGCAAGAAAATTTAGTGACTCTGGTCCTGAAGGTCAAGGATACATGAGCTCTTTTTTTGTTCTTGAGAAAAAGAATCAATTTTGCTGGTTGTAATCCTTAATTGAAGTTTTTATCATTGGTGATATTAATTATATTTTACATTGAAGGAATATTTAAATTTGATTATGCTCATTTGTAATCATCACTCATCAACTATATTTTTGGCAATGCTCCAAAATGGGTGCGCTGGTTATTTGGCTTACATCTTCGGTTTTGTTGAAGGCAAGCATTATTTAACAAAAAATTCAATCCAATAGCAAAAATGGAGATTTATTCATTGAAGGAATATTTAAATTTGATTATGCTCATTTGTAATCATCACTCATCAACTATATTTTTGGCAATGCTCCAAAATGGGTGCGCTGGTTATTTGGCTTACATCTTCGGTTTTGTTGAAGGCAAGCATTATTTAACAAAAAATTCAATCCAATATCAAAAATGGAGATTTATTCTTGCCTTATTGGGTAGTGATGGGGTAGTGGGACATTCACATGAATTCGTTTGTTAAAAGGAAAAAATCATATTTCATATTTATAACCGTAGCAAAATTTATAGAATAGTTGTACAATTTTCTATTGGCAAAAGACATGTTGAGCCCCTAAGTTTGGAACTTTGAGCAAACTTAAGGCACCAAAATAGGACTTTAGCCAAAAAATATTGAGGTTGGGATATAACTGACAACGATGTGAAACATTAAAAGCATAATTGACACAACAAATATTGAGGGTATAACTGAAACTGACTCCAAACGTTGTGATTACCAATAGTTCTTGCCATTTTCTATTTATATGGAGACTTTTCCTTCTATGATGAAATCATACGAGAGTTAATGAACGGGTGTAAAACTAGATTCAATTTACAAAAACCCATAAAATCTAAAGACTTAGATGATGCAATTTTTTCTATAACAACCAATTATATTGAAAGTTACCAGTCAGACACTCATATTTCAAACATTCAGATACAATGTAAATTAAAAGAAAATGGCACAACATATTTCCTACATTCTAATTGTCACAACAATGAGTAAAGCACATAGAAATACATTCTGAGAACAGACACAAGAAAGCCTAATACAGATTTCCTAACACCTAAGTTTTAAATATTACAACATGGGTTAAACGCAACAACAACACTCATCTGACTATCTGAGTTCATCTCAACGAGCCGGCAGGCAAATTGTCAGTGTCAGAAAAGAGTAGGCAAGCCTAATGCTGGTTACATGGAAGAATATCATATTACCAACGGGGATGTTTAGCTAGCTTAGCATGAAACCCCAACATTTGAATGGCTGGGGTTAGATTCTCTTTCAGGCAAAGATGATCTATCATCAGTAGACGAGTCTCTAGAGCCTTGAACATTGTTAAAGGCCATATTGTTTTCGGCTTGAAGAGCTGCAGGTGTCATCATAATAGGCTTTACTCCTCCAAAACTGACATGTATTTCTTGATCAGAGATCGGATTAAAATGGGTCGGCGTGATAGTTGATATATAATCCATCTTCTGCTTCTTAGTTTTGTGCTCCTGCTGGTGACCTGGAAGGAAACTGCCAACAACAACCTGATGCATAAAAAAATATAAATTCTTCATTATTTTTTTTGGGTGACTATAAAAGAATACAAATTCTTTATTATTTGCCAAGTACTATACAAGTAAAAAGCTTAAGTTATTAAGTGAGGGTGCATGAAACTTTTTTTTTTTTTTTTATTTCTTAATCTACCAAGTTCCCACACATGAATGACCTTTGAGCTCATAATGCCAATAAAACAGTGCTGAAATTTAATTTTAATCAAGAGACCAATGATCAACTTCCTAACCTCTTTGTGAGAGACCTTGATTTTATGTCAAGAACCAGGTCAACCCAGAAGCTTCAACTATTAGTATTAAGTAAATATCAAGAGAAAACCGGCAATCACATCGGTTCTAATTCTATTCCATTTTTGATTCTTCATGGAAATTGTTAACAAGAAAAAACTTGTATTCAATTTTTATGATTTTACTATTAGGTTCTCCAATAAAGATACGATGTTACAATACTTTTTACACCTCAACATCAAATGATTGGTTTTTTCCCACAAAAAAGAAAAAAAACTATGATTGCAGGAATATTATCTTAAACTTTTTAAGGCTATGAATGATCAGGTACTCGAAGTTTTATGATGAATATCCTGTTCCATAGCAGATAGTTTACCTGAACAGGGCCTGCAGCAATCAACAGACCAGCAAGTCCACCACCGATCACTCGACCATCTGGCCCAGCCAAGGAGACACTCATCCCTCCGGATCTGCTCCTTGTTACTCCATTCTCAGTTGGCATAAACGAGCCAGACAAGGAAAGAATCTCAAACCGTCCCTGTAAAAGCACCAAATAAGCTTGAGCCAATTTAAAATACGTACTTAGTGCCATAACTACCATGAAATGGAAGATCATACTAAAATCAGATTGATGTATAGTAAGAAACTTAATGAAGCCCATGATAGATGTAGCCTATGACATTGGGTGATGCAAAGAAAATCAAATTAGTCAGCAAGTGTCAATGGTCAACAACAACTGATGAATTTTACGAGAGATTACTTCTGATGCATACTTTGCACTTAGATCTAACACCATCCACTTTTTGAAAAATAAAGACCATTCCAGTAAAAGGCATAAAAACAAAATCTCCACTTTAGGACATATATAAAAATAAATAAATAAGTCAAAGCTAAGTGTAACATGAATTAATACATGCAATGCCAGAAAAGGGCAGGCCAAATTATAAAAAATCATGATGGTGTTTCATATTGTGCAACTCAATTACTGTTATATATTCCTGAAAAAGAAAAGTAATTAAGACTTCACTCACCTCATAAGTTAAAGTACCCCCAGAAGAAGTAGGTTGACGAAGCGTTACATTTGAAATCATGCCATTAGCGGAAAGAATGCAAATGGCACGAGATCCTTGTTGAGAATAGGACATAACCTTCATAGTAACATCCTGTAACAGACCATAGAAAAATCAGAATATGTACACTATTGACTATACAACATCAACATAGGCAGAACCCTAATTTCCCTGCATTTGTGCCTATTAAAATGTCCTCAACATGCATATAAAAACTAATTCCTACTCAGTGTCCTTTTCCTGATCAAAGTACATTTTATGTTCCTAGAAGAACTTTTTTAAATTCACCCATACTTTAATATTATATAATTCAGTTCTTTTTTTTTTAATATGATATAACAACCTGTGCCAAACGCCCTTTTGTGACTCACTGGTAAAATGTCTTATTCTAAGGACAACCTTAAGTTTTCACAATTATGAAGTGATTGAAGTTAAGTACCAACTTCATACTCTTTATAGTTTACAGAGATCAGCCAATCCTTTACTTTTATCTTTATTATTATTATTATTATTATTATTTATTAATTTGTTTTCTAGATTGTCATTCCGACTCCTAGATAATTACTATTTATCAGACAAATAAAGTATTCCAATGCTTAATGAGACAGAAGCCTACGGTAGAAGCAAACTATACATAACAGGTTTTTTTTTTTTTTGAACTTCAACTATACATAACAGGTTGAACATATGGCACTGCAAACTTTAAACTGTAACCAAAATGAATAGCCCTTGCATCTCTTCTGGATATGTGACACATACACAGTATAATCTAATCTGACCACACTTCATTATAGAGCATAGATTCAAAAGGAAAATGAATACGATACCTCGCCAGCATTGACAGTGAGCACATGGGGAGTGAAATTGGCCCCGACAGAGTATGCAATTCCATTACCTAGACAAGGAGACGGAAAGCTTGATGAATAGAGAGACAGAATAGAAGGTAGAAATTTGAAAATGAAACTTCCTAATTCACAACCCAATTGCACTTGTTGTTTCATTAAATTAAAAGAATTGACAAGATCAAATAAAGTTCGTGCACCGTCCAGAAAGATACAATCCACTTTTTTTTTCTTTGGGAAATATGTTGACCATGAGACTCTTATCCTTAAGCCAAAAAACAAAGAAGAAACATTTTAAGTGCTGTAAATTAGAAACCATTGAGATCATAGCTTTTCCTAGATATTTTTAATTTGACTCATTTGCTTACTACAAAATTAGAAACTGTTTCAGACTTCCAGAACAGATTTTCCACCTTAATAATCTTGGTTTAGTTAACAGCCATAAACCCTAATTACTCTTGATCACCAGAAATACCTATGAACATCACAGTTGAAAAACACAGTTTTCTAATCAAAAGCTCATACTTATTTTATGTTGTTTAGGATATGAAGTTTATTTTCTTATCTTCCAAATTCCCAATGAGCAAAATGCATGGCATACTCTGCAGGATATCATACAACGATGTGGTAAAGACCATATCTTGACATGACTCGCCCTAACACATTCTTTACATTAGATCTTATCTGGTTTACTACTTAGGCAGGTAAAACATATCAGTCTATATTTTATACTTTTATGACATTCTAAACCTCCTTCAGATCTTTCAAAGACAGGGAGAAATCTCATAAACTTGACATTACAGAACCTTAAAAATCATAGGATATAGGAGTCAGCATATCCACTTCCCAGCTGAATACAACTTGGCTAATGAATGAACTAACATAAAATTTAGTGTTCACAAATATATCCGACACATGGACAAAGATCTGCACGTGCAGAGAAGATTTCAATACAACATAAAACATAGATTGCCATCCCGTCCACTCTTTCATCCTTTATAAATGATTCCATCATATGGAAAAATCTTTTGCAACCAAATTTCCTATAATATACCCATTTTAATATCATATCATTTTAGAAATTGTCCTAGCTCAGATTATTCATTTTCTGTCCTTAATTTGCAATATGACATAATTACAAGCCAATATATCCAGCAAGGCATCTATCTAGTTAGCATTTTTTTTTCAACAAAAAAAAAAAGACAATAATTTTCTCGCTGAAGTGATAACTGACTTCACTTTACTACAACCACAAAATATCCCCTTCTGCCTCAGAACTTCTTTTCCAGATCTGAAAGCGAATCTAAGCAGAGGGTCCACTTATACCACCTTAAACTCTACAATAAAGTCATGAGTCAAATCCAATATATAAACACTACATATAAATTGAAAACCCAGATTAGCTTGCAGTCCACATAGTTATTAAAACTACGTACAACACACCCCCACCCAAAAAAAAAGAAGGAAAAAAGTCGTTTGTAGATAAGATTCCTATTCCCCAGAAGCAAAAGACAAGACTGTTGGGTTATAGAGAATTTTCAGTTTCACCCTATTTATTGCTCTCTCCTACGTTCCAAGGACAGCAAATGTTAACAGTAAAACAAAACCCAGCAGTAACAACAACAACAAAAAAAATCAACCAAAAGTTCAAAGAGCTATAATAATGTTTATGAAACTACCTGCAGGTACTGCACTTTCGTACTCAAACTTATAAGAAGACTTCTTGATAGATTCAACAGGTTTCCCTCTTCCACGTTTCCAGCCGGAGTAGTCGCCGGTCAACGGAATTGACGACGAAATCGGCATCGGAGATAATGCCAACGCCATTGTGCCGTCGGGGCCGTATTTCCTCGGCCTCCCTCTCTTCTTCTTAACTTCTGTACCAGGAGTTGTTGTTGTCGCCGTCGCCGACGTGGTCACGCTCGCCGGCGCCGGAGCTGGTGCCGGAGCTTCAGAACCGCCGGCGAACTGGCCGGAGTTATCATTTGTCGAAGTTAAGTGAAAGCTTCCCGGTGCTTCGTTAAGCTTCCCAGAACCATAACTCTCCTTCTCCTCCATTTATATATATGAATCAAAGGAAAGCAGAAAAAAAAAAAAAAAA
>QANZ01045840.1:0-16295 GCA_003254925.1 Chamaecrista fasciculata | reverse complement strand
AAATAATGATAAAAAATATACAGTTTTATTATTCAGAGATCAAATTATAATTTTAGGATAAATTTAATGACTAAAAATTATACCTTCTCTAGAAAATATCATAAGTTATATATGATTATATAATTTATTATCAATAAACTTTATATATATATATATATATAATATCTCATCATATGAAACCCTTGTTAAGTTTTGGTAGGTTTAGCTATGAAGTCTGAGTATTCTATAGTGCCAAAAGTGATTTGTGATATTTTACTATACTTGTCATGTAATCAGACATGCTTTATTATCATTTAATTTTAACCTACGCATCTGTATTATTTCTATTAATGGTAAATCAATTATTTAATTTTTGAGATTTTAGTAATGCATTAAAATACTTTTAATGAAAATTACTTAATTTTTATGTCAGGTGGCAATAATTACTATCTAATTTTGCTGACTGTGATTGCGCCATTATTTTAGGGAATAAATCTTTCTAGGACAGTTCATGCTTAAACCACGGCAAAGGAATGACAAGTATATCATAAATTTGATGGAAATTAATTTGTTTAAATATAAAAATAATTATAAAATTCCATTTTATGTTAGTGGTGTAACAAGTTTCAAAAGTAATGAACGTAATAATTATAAAATTAATTTGTTGGCCAAATAATTATGAAATTCTTGACCGATGCATTGATATATTACAATGGAAATGATATTTTTTTAATAATAATTAATATAATTCATCCGTTTTAAACAATCTAAAATATTTTTAACTATTAATTCTACAGGAAAAGTAATATTGATTTTTGAAGCTTTTAAGTCGTAATTAAGGACAACCTTTTTTAAAGATAAATAAATAAATAAGTAAACAAAAGATATAAGAGGTAAAATAATCACATAGCATGACTATTTTAAAGTGAAATTAATCCAAAAAATAAACAATTTGATATACTTTAAAGATCTTATTAAAGTAACAATAATGAAAAAAATTCTAGAGATTGAGATAGATTTATGGAAGAAATTTTCAAGTTAGCCGAAGCACTCTAGATTTAGCCATCCAAAGGGCTTCCTCCTAGTCAAGAATGAGATTATAGTCCACAAGAACCTTCTTTTCAAGAAAACAGAGTTGGGATATGGAGAAAAGATCATCTTCAAGGTTAATTATGATAGAAAAACTTAAATACTTAGGGTGTGTTTGGTACGCTGTCATCTAAGATGTTATAGTATCTCAGATGTCGTGATATGTGATATTATAATATAAGATATCTGATATTTATAATATCAATGTTTAGTATGACAATAGTAGATGTCAAAGATATAAGATGCATATGTTTGGTACTATCATTAATTTTCTTTAAATTTCCATGTTTACCTTTATTAACATCTTAGGTTAAGGAGTATATATATATAAGGCAAAACACCCTTTCATGCCCCTGACGTTTGCGGTGATTTTCAATTATGCCCCTAACGTTTTATTTATGTCAGTTGTGCCCCCAATGTGAAACGTTAGTTTCAATTATGCCCTCAATTTCAATCATCCATAAAAAAAAAACCATTTCCACACGATTTGAGATCGGTTTTGATCAGATTTCATATGGGTTTTAATTTTCGGACATCACAAACTTGATTCCTTGAAACAATTTCAAAGATTAAGCTCAAAATAGCCCCAAATCTGAAGAAAAGGACTCGATGAACCCCAAAAAGAACCAAAACGAAATGCAGCAAAACGAAACATTTTTCTCAAAATTTCCATGTGCAAAATGATCCTTAGGAGCCGAAAATGATAAACTCATTTATCAAAACAAACTGAAATGAACATGGATCGAAGCTCAAAAGTTCTGAAAAATGGTACACTAACGAGGGTGGGGGCATAATTGAAACTAATGTTTCACATTAGGGGTACAACTAACACAAATGAAACGTTAGGGGCATAACTGAAAATCACCGCAAACGTTAGGGGCACGAAAGGGTGTTTTGCCTATATATAAATATTAGAAAAGGCGCCAAGTATTGGCGCCATAATAGGAAAAAAAAAGTTAAAATTTGCTATTTGGTCCCTAAAGTTACTATACATAATTGAAATATATGATTTAGTCATTAAATTTGAATTGATTTTATATTTTTTTGATCCCTAAATTTATACTTATTAAAATTTTTTTATCTCTAAATTTATATTAAATTTCTTTTTGGTCCCTAAATTTCACCCAAGGACTAAATTATTAACAATTGAAATAGTTCGATAAATGAGTCATATATTTTGATTATTCATTAACAAATTAGTTGACTAGTTATAAATTTATGAACTAAATATATAGTAAGTTTTATTAAAAAAAACCAATAAACCAAAAAGGGTAAAATTGGAACTTTGATTGAAAAATGTCTTTGCAAACCCTATCATCTGAGATAATATAGTTTTTGTGTCGACATTAGATCACACCCTTTTTACTGTCATCTGATGACAGGGTGTTATCTTGGATGTCGACGTATGACGACATCATGGCGTTACCAAACGCTAGGCATCCAATATACCATAATATATAAGATGGCGGGTATAAGATCACAACATACTAAACGCACCCTTAGAGGCAAAAATTTATGAACACAAAAAAAAAATCTCTAGGCAAATAAATGTATATAACAACGTCTTTAATTCTCGATATTTCGTTTAATCTTAAGAGTCTTCAAATCAATTAAATTTTGAGGCAAAAATATTAATTTCGTCTTCAAATTTTATAGTAATTGTCAATTTCGTCCCTAATATTTTTTTGTTGTCAATTTTGTCCCCAATATTTTACATTTTGGTCATTTTCATCCTTTGATTAACTTCTTTCAATAAATTAAGGACATATTGCATCCTGTTTTCAATCTGAGTTAGGATTTGAGTTTCTTTTTCTATCAATTTTACATTACATATCATTAGCCCCATAGATTATGATGCGAAACAGAAAGCTATTGAACCATTGGAAATTCCAACTGGACCAATTATAAGGGTTAGAGCAAATAAGATCAAGGAAGCGTTGATTGGCTTGTTACATGAGACATGGGAGAAGCAAATGGCAATCAAACCGACAAATAGTGTAGAAAACGTCACTTGCTTCATATGGGCGGAAAGTGGAGCTATACAACATGATTTAGGTTCAAAGACTTGAATTTAAAGAGCTTGGACCATGTGCTACACATATGAAGACTCATTTAGCCTTAAATATTCATATTTTGGGCATAAAATGTTGTTTTTTTTTGTTTTATTTTAGTACAAATTTTATTAATTTTGGGCTAAATCATTTGAAGTCCATTAGTATTTTTAAGACATTTAAATCATCTTTATTATTTTAATTAGTTGGGTTTCATGTTTAAAAGTTCATTAGGACTTTATTAGTTTGGGTTTATTTTCATGACCTATTAGAGTTTCTTTTATCATGGAGTATAAACACTCCCTTACCACCTTTCTAAATGCTTACCACCTTTCTAAATGAAGATTTGGCATTATGAAATTGTGAGTTTGGTTTATCCAATTTTTTTAGATTCTCTCTAGGGTTGTTTATCCAAATTGTGAGTTTGGATTCTCTCTAGGGTTGTTCATAGGACTAACAGACTTATCAAGACTTGATCATCCTTGTGGCATCTTCCAACACTTTAAGTCTTTGTTTGTTTGAATTTAAGGGTTCAAGTGTGATCACCAGACCTTTGTTTATCTTTTTTGGGGTTGTATATTTCAGTTTGGTGGTGGATTCATGGAATTTTCTCTTGTGGGTTCGCACCAAATTATGTCGTTAATATTTGGATAAAATCAAATGAAAGAATAAAATTGACCAAAATATAAAATATTGGGGACAAAACTGACAATAAAAGAAATAAGGATAAAATTAAGAGTTAATATAAAATTTGGGAACGAAATTAATACATTTACCAAATTTTGATAAAACTTTTAAAACGTCTTTGCTTAAAAGCTAGCCATTAAGAGAAATTGAGAAAATAACCAAACTATTTGAACACTTGTCAAATATGTAATAGTATTCGACATAGGACTAAAACATTTTATACTACTCAAATCCCTACTAGATTCCAAGTTAACTTCGGGTGCAAGTTTTCTCAAGACTTTCTTAAATGCTCATTTTTTTTTGCCAGAGACAGGAATGGACAAAACATCTAACGCGGATGTTAGTCCTTATTCCCATATAACCTACTTAAATATTCACACACACACACCCACTTCCCACCGATGTGGGACTTAAAACCACCACAAGGGCATGTTGCGCTCCCACCTTAGTTTTTACCTCTCATGCACATGTGTTTCTTTTTTTGGCCAAAGACAAGAATGGACGAAACACCTAATGCGGGTATAAATGCTCATTCCCAATACAATACACATTTTCTTCTAACTTTCCTAGTTCTAATAGTTCCGATGGCAATAAAAATTTCTAAAAAACTTCTTATATCTTTGTCAAGGAATTTTTATAATTATAAATCTTATTTGTATTTTTTCTAAATAATTAGTCATATAAAAAATTTATTTTATATTATATTTTTTTATCATGATTGATTATATAAAAAATAATTATATTTTTATTTTTATTCATAACTTTTATAACAAATATAACTGAAATTAAGGCTCCTACAAAAACAAAACAAGGGCCCATCTTGGGCTGGTCTGCCTCAAGAGACTTGGGCATCTTGGACCCTTCTTTTTTTAGGCAACAATGTGAAATCCTTTTGTTTTTGGTAAATGTGAAAACTGCAAGCCCAAAATTAAGCACTTTGTTTTTTGGTCAGAAAAATTAAGCACTTTAGGAATAAAGAATTTTTTGTTTTCTGACAATTTTTCTTTTCACATAATTTAATGTTGTGATTTTTTTTGGCCAAAAATTTAATGTTGTGGTTACTTTTGTTTTTTCTTCCCACTTGCGTTTATACCCCTATATTTAAATGAATAAGTTTAAAAAATCTTTGATGATATTGATAAGCTAATTGTTTATGAAAAATTAATAATTGTGTTGCGGGAACTTTGCTACTTTGCTAACTGTTCAAAATTTATAAATCACTTTATTAGCCTCCACCAAAAAGTATCTCAAAACGTGAGCAACTAATATTTGATCATGTTCCGCCCAAAAAAATATATATATTAGATCATGTTTATAATAAAAAAAGAAAGACAATTGAACTAGTATAAAAAAGACATGTTAAATAAGAAAAGTATAATAATAACTTCTTCCTTGAATTCTTCGCCAATATATATTTGGAATTTGGATACAAAAATTCAATAGAACATTTAAAAAAAAGGCTAATTTTACAAAAAAAAAATCAAATAAAAGTAAGAAAATGTCATCAACAAAGAGAATATTTAGGCAAAAATACTAATTTCGTCCTCAAACTTTACATCAACTGTCAATTTCGTCCCCAATCTTTTTTACAGTCAATTTCGTCTCTAAGCCAATGGGGTTTGACTCACTTGGTCACCTTCCGTCCACGACAATTACATGGCTTGAGTTCGATTCCTGGTGATACCTCATTTGCGTCATCCCCTCACCTAAATTTTTCTCTACCAGAAAAAAATTTCATCTCTAATGTTTTATATTTTGATCAATTTTATCATTTGCTCTTACTTTAGTCAAATATTAACGACAAAATTTACGTGAGTATTGATATGTAATATAAAATTGATTGAATTTCAAGTATTCAACTTCACCAATAAGATACAAAGACTTACATCACATATGGAATTGCATAGAAAAGATTATTTATCTCAAAAGGGTTTATGTAAAATTCTGGAAAAACGACAATGACTCCTATCTTATTTGTCAAAGAAAAATGTAATACGTTATAAAAAAAATTAATAAATAAGTTTACTATTTAGGAATCACAATCTCATTAATTTGAAGAGTCATTATGAATTATTCGATTTATTAGATCTTGAATTTTGATGAACTCATTTTTGTTTTAAGCAATTCATGGAAGAATGAATAGAGGAAAAACCTATGAATGCCCCATCTACAAGAAAAGAACTTATGATAGTCAATATGGGTCCTCATCACCCTTCAGTGCATGGTGTTCTTCGACTCATTATTACTCTAGACGGTGAGAATGTAAATTCTAACTTAGATTGAAAAACATGATACAGTCTATCATTAATTTATTGAAAGAAGTTAGTCAAATAATAAATTTGACCAAAATTTTAAGGACGAAATAGACCGCAAAAAAAGATTAGGGATGAAATTGACAGTTAGTGTAAAGTTTGAAGACAAAATTAATACTTTTGCCTAACATTTATTATAAGATGTAGAGAGAAAATATAGTGATTATACATATTATCCTCAAGAATCCATGTACCTAAGGATGTAGGAATTAGATCATTTAGAGTTCTTTTCTCTATATTTTTTTTGTGGATTTAGAGAGAGAAAAGAAAAAGAGAAAGAGAAAATATGAGTCTCATAAAATAATAAATGTACATGACCACATTTTCTCTCTCAATCTTTTTTTTCCTCTTCCTTTCTCTCTCTAAATTCACTAGAAAAGATAACTCTAAAAAGGATCTAATAGCTTTATTTTAGTACAAGGCATCAAATAGCTTCAATGAGATCTAAGTGGAGCAAATTTACACTGAGAATAACCATAGGATATTTGCATTTAGTTTTATATGAGAAGAATATGTGAATGTTCAATGATCTATAATATTATGGTTAAAAATGTCCCCTTCGCTTATATATTGAATATTTTCACAATGCTCTGATGTTATTGTTGGGATTAAACAGTGTTTCTGATTTTGGAATACACTTAATCATAGTAATAACCTTAAAAGAATATGAATAAGTTCAAGCTATAATTGAAACATAAATACTACATGGCGATTAAGTATATGGTAATAAAAAGAAGTGAAAATGACAGAATTGACAACAACCCAAAGGAAACATGAGAAACTTAGTAAACAATCACATGCAAAATATAAACTTTTGTCAGTAGAGTTTATAAGCAGGATATACAAATACTACCAGAGGATGTCTGGGTGAAATTAAAAGGAAAAAGTTCAAGTAAATTTCCTTATATCCTTGCTACAAGATTCCTCCAATTATAAGCTTGATTTACCATTAAATAGACAGATGGATTATATAGTAATTCCTAACAAATATTCAATGAAAAACATAAGAATGTCAAAAACTTTCCAGCATATTGCTGCCGATAAGTTCACCCTGAAAACCTATTTCCTTTCCAATTTATAAATGTGTCCCAAGTTGCCAATAAGGTAATCCCATGATTCTCATTGTATTCTTCTTATGAAGGCTTATAAATACAGTAGAGAGAAACCATATGCTAACAGTTCATGCGAGCTTAAACTAAAATTATATGTACTTAATTGAAATAACAGTATCTTACCCCAAGCCTCTAGCTATAATTTCACAAGGAAGTTTCTTTGAGTTGTCACTGTCACTTTTTTTAGGAGGAGCATGAAAAATTGTTTCAAAAGTTACAACATTGGAGAGACAACCATTTTCTTCCTTTTCACAAAGCAGGACCATTACATCATCGAACCAACCTTCTTTATAGAATCCGCTAATCATAGAAGTGAATGGACATTTAGATGATTGCATTTAACTAAAAAACTAAACTTATATAAGGCTCCTATTTTTGTTATGAGGTTCTCTAATAAATAAATGACATGTGGCAAAAATCTAGTGTATCATCAATCATGATAGAGAGAGAGTATCAGAGACACCTTTTTGCATAGCCAATAGTAGAGCGTATAAAGAAAATTTATGATTAGAAAACTTTGCAGCGAAAGTATAAGGAACTTCATATATGTTATTTCCTTAACCGAAAGGTTCTGAAGATTCTCTTCTGCCATATTCCATCCACCACTTTTGCACAAACAATTTCAGGCAGAATTCCACGGTTCAGAATTTGCTTAAATAATGGAACTGCCTTGTCAAGATGCTGCCTTTTGAATAATGCATCTAACATGATGCTATGAGATTTAATGATGACTTAAGCACAATCTTGGTAAGAAAATATGTAAACATTTTATACTTTCATAGTAGAGTAGGGAAGCCATGTATAATTGACTTAATATCTTCTCTATCAAAAGTAATCAAAACTAGCAAGATGAATAACCAAACCTACAAAAGAGAAAATCACGCTAACACAATAAGAACCCTGCTCTTCTTTCCTCAAAAGAGTATTCAATCTCTTGAACCACCGAGTTACTTCTAAATGGAACTGATAGAGGAGGAGCTGGAGTCATAGTCATATTCATAGGGACTGATACCACTGAAGATGTAGTAGGAACAGGAATAGACATTACCTTTGGAGATCTATTCTCTTCAGTACTTGCTTCTGCCTTGGAGGGAGTAATGAATGAAACATTTTTAAGTGCAAAAGTTTTCTTCAACTTCTCGCTCTGTCTATTCGCCTCATCTGCAGTATTATTTGCCATGTTTTCTCTTGATGAAACAGTTGAAGAGATAGGAGAAAAAGGTTGTCTCATCAAAGGAGATTCTTCTATTTCTCTGTCACAAAATGAGTGCTTTTTTACAGGGACACCAGCAATACTGAATCCTCCTCTTGCTGCATAACCAACCATTAGGGGAAGACAATCAAAATTTAGTCATATGAGAGTCTAAATGTGGACTTTAGTATAAGAGAGAAGACATGAACAAAGATAAATACATTCATATGCTGTTTGTGCTACTTATGAGAAACACGAACATTAAGGAAAAGAGCTATACTAGATATACCAGCAAGAAAGTATGGGAAAATCTATGAGCTGATGTAGCTTTGACTTCCTCCTTAACACAAAAAATGCCTAAACCTTCCTTGGTTCCACCACAAACACCGTTAATAAAAAGCCATCATCAAGAGTTCAGGTGAGAATCCGTTGGAGCATCTTCCTCTAGAAAAAGGAAAACAGAAACAAATATATCCAACAATCTTTTGAGGCTGTCTTTTGATGGTAGATTTGATACATTAAATTTAGTTCATGAAAAGCTGATTGTGTCACTTATTTTGACAATAAAAATTACACAGAAGCAAAAACACTAATAAACTCTGACCAAAAAACAAAAAAGAAAGAGAATCGAAACTACCCCATCCCACCCAACCTCTTACCACACTTAAGCCAAAGTCTAGTTGGCTCAATATGACAAAAGAATGCTTAATCCCCGTGTTCTCTTCTCAATAAACAAGAAGAAATACAGTTGTCAAATTCTTTCAAGTAGAAAAATCTGTAGCTGATATACTTAAATGAAAATATAAATAAAAGGTCAAAGAAAAATACCTGATGAAAAAGATGAAGTGCCATCATCTAGGTGATTAAATTCATCACTTTGGTGTGCTTTGTCAGTCTTCCTCGTTGTGCTTGGCTGAGTACCTTTTTGATCAGGTTTTGGAGTTTGGAGCATTGATCCTCCTTGAGGGACTTTTTTAAAACTTGACATTTTAGACGTCTTCTTAAAACTCGAAGACTTTGAAGGAGTCGGTTTCGACCCATAGCGTACTTCCTGTTCTGCCACCAATTGTCCCTGAAGTCTCTTCATATCCTAAAACAAAGAACCAACCTTTTTTAACAAGTTATGTATGAAGAAAGAAAGCACAATTATCTATTGAAATGACATAATGAAATGCCTCCTGGCATTCAATGGAAGAAGAGATTCATACCCGTTGTCTACGACGTTCTTGCTCTTTCTCTTGCCGTGATGTTTTGTACTCTTCAAGCATAGAGAGTAGAGAGATCTAGAATCACATACAACAGGAATAAGTTTGAAGCACATTTATTTGAGCAACCAACAAACAATTAATTACATAAAAGATTCATTACAAGATTAGCTCACTTTAAGTATCATAGAGAGAATACATACACCATCATATTTGAAGTCAATGCCTTTGTCCTTTTCCCACGCAATGGTTATGGAAGCCAATGCATCTACCTTTCCTGTGTACAAAGACATTCTAATATTATAGACAAGTACAGACAATGCACAAAAAATAAGAGTTTGTAAAAGAGAAGTATACTGGAATAGGTGACAGGGAAAGGTAGCTGAACAAGACTCAATTGAAGTTAAGCAAACCAAATAATAAATAAACTTGTCCTCATTAAGAACATTCACTTCGTTTCAAAATTGTTCAGTTTATTTACAATATAATTCAAAAATCCATTTATCATTGTACAAGCTTAACTTTGTCCCTTCTACAACATTGGACCAGAAAAAGAAAATTACTGTCAACAACAATGGCTAACGCTGCACTTTAAATTCTATTAACAGTGCAAGAGCTTTCTCAGCTCACTAGAGAGTGGGATTCATAAATACCTGGCATTTTATTAACCAAGGCACGGGCTTTCTCAGCTCGCTTGAGAGTGAGATGTGTACCTCTCCCCAAATTGTAACGATTTTCATCCTGGAAGAAAGAGAAAAAGAGAAATGAAATGGATGGGAGCTACAAACAAAATGAATATGTTAAAGGATGATGTAAACAACTGACTCTGTTGTATTCCTCCAGCCAATTTTCTTCATCACATGCTGCCAACCATTTCTCAACCTTCTCAAGTATTTCTTTTCTGCTAAAAGTTTCTTCTTTGACTTTGGCAATCTGAAGCTCAATTTGCTCAAGCACACAAGCGGGGTCTACAGATCCTGCAGTCAGAAGGAGGATGCATACACTTGTAGAAGAAACAATTGCATTCAAATCCTATACAATATTTCACTGGATAGAAACTTACCAGCCTCAATAGCTTCAATTAAATCTTCAACTGCACTATCTAATTCTGGAACCAAATGTGTCTTTCGACAAATCTCCTCTAGCTCTGTTCTCTTCCTCAATACAAGTTCTTTCATTTTGCTTGATTTTAACTCTTCCAGTCTATTTACTTCTGCCTCAACCTGCATGAACGCATGAATTCTCCATGAATTCTGAACTATATAAAATTAAGGAATATAATCATTATCAAATATCAATGGCTCATAACTCACATAATCAATGAAGTCCACAGACAAGGCGTTAGGCTCAGTTATTTCATGTTCTGAAGCAGCTATGTTACAAGTAACACACTGAAACTTTTGTTGCTCTTCAATTGGTGTATCCATCAAATTCCAGAGCTCTAACATTGTTGTTGCGAGATCTTGGAGCTGCCAGACCATGAGTGATTGAATATTATTAACCACAAGGACAACATTCTAAATGAAAATCAACAACATTAAAAATGAGTATGTACTTTCTGCATTCGCTGTAATTTAACTTCCCGCGTTTTTTGTACAGCAGCAGTCAACTGCTGGATTGTATAATTATTTACAATCTTAGATCCTAGGGAATCTACTAAACTAGGATGAATGTCACAAACTATCTGGTTGAAGTCCAAACCGAGCACTGAACATAAAGAATCTAAGGTTAGTAGTTGGTCTTGGATCTTCTTGAGACGATCACTCTGTAAAAAGAAGATACAAGCAAGATTAGTAATAAAGAGAACCTAAAACAGGTGTTAAATATGATGAAACAAAAAATAGGGTAAAAGAAAATAGCTGACCTTCTCTTTTTGTAGTGTTTGCAGCTGTCTATGCAACTCTTCAAGTTTTGTCAAGGTTAAGTCAGATTCATCTACATCTGTTTTGGCATACTCTTTGGGGCCATAGAGCTCGTCTGAGATACCTAGTATCTGCTCATGGACCTCTTTGAACTGATTTTCTCGGTCAGACCTCCTTTTCCGCATCTCCTCCAGCTCTGGAATAATTTTTCTAAGATCTTCCTTTAAGCTTCCCACATTTTTATCAGACTAGAAAAATAAGAAATACAGAGAAAACCAATCCTTCTTAATAGTGGTATCAGATAACGAATATTCTTGAAAGCAAAAACCATTAACTCAAAAGTCAAAACAATAGCAACTATTTCTTTTGAGCTATACTATTTTTTTTATTACAAGAATACAGATTATTCCTCTTTACTAAGTTGCTTCTATTGAAAATTTTGGTACAACCTCTGTGCTAGTTTACATCAAACACAAGCAGAGCCCATACTTAACATAATCACTTCAAAATATTTCAAACAAATTCTGGCATTGAACAGTATTTAGCTAACTGACATTGCACTTTTTCCCACCATTTAGATTAGATACCCAAAGGCAGAATTCAGCAATTAATAATATATCCTTGTCAAAATAAAGTCTGCAGGTTATTTCCCACCTCCCTGATATGTACTGGTCGCTCTCCCATTGCAGAACAGATGGCTGCAATTTCTGCTTCAGAATCTGCAATTTCCTGCCTTAATTGAGCTCTAGACTGATTTGCCTGATCTACTTGTCTACTGTACACCTCCAAACATTCTTGTTTGATCTCAAACAACATTTTCTCTTTTTCAGTCTCAGATTGGCCAATTTCATCCCATATTATCTGATTATGGAAAATGAGTCAGAACCACTAATGATATTATCTACAGTTTTTTTTTTTGGTAAAAATATTATCTACAGTTTGATCATACACAGTAGACAGTTTGCAAGAGGTAGGAAATATCAAGTGCAGCAAAATACAAGGTGTACCTCTAGTTCATGAAGAAGTGCCCCACATGTCGTTTCAATCTGCAGAAGACAGTCATTTTGGGGTTTTGACATTTTGGAGCACTTATATCTGCAAAAACAAATTACCTCACAATTACAAGTTAACAATCTTATTTTTTTTAATACAAAAAAAAGAAGCAAATGAAACAAGAAAGACAAGAAGTGTCATTCTGTTTTGGCTGGAAATTGACATATCCCATATACAGAAACCAAATAATACTCGCATCAGAAGAATGATGACTAAGATTTCGAACAGTGCAGAAATTGAATGCCAGAGTAAAATTACGAGAGTTTATAATGAAATGATAGATAATTGCCAAAATAGCAGGGCCTACACTATCTCCTTATCTATCACAAAGGACAAGCCCAAGGGCTCATGGAAAGAACATAACAAATATAATACATTTTGATTTTTTACATGACTGCTAGAACTTGGGCTTGTGAAAACTTATAATTGACTAATCAGAACTTAGTATCTCTAATTCCAATCCACGAATTCAACAGCGGAATGAATATCAGCTGAAAGAACTGGCAATAGAATAGATAATCAAAAAGAAAAACGAGAAACAAAACAATCACAATGAGGAAAGGGAAGACGATCCTCAACGACTCAGACCATATAATCACTTGAGTAATTTGAAGACGAAATTGAGCATGGCTATATTTAGATTGGGATTTCAGATTCTCGGTCCTAAATCAGGAATTTCCTGTCATTATTCGGCGATCAAATTGATTTTCAACGAAGAGAGAAAGAAAGCAAAACAAGAACGTAATAATTAATCTAGGTACCGACCTAAACAAGAAAGCGGCGAATTCTTTGTCTCCGAATTTCGAATTTGCTTTCCTCGCTCCTGAGATTTCCCGATGAATAATTTCCCCGAGAAAATAAGATTGGGTTTTCCTGGAAAATTTTGTGATTCTGGGAAAATATAGTTTTATGAGGTTTTGAGTAAAAAAAAATGAGAAAATTAGTTAGTTAGAGAGAGAAAATGTAGCCGTTGGTCCGTTAGAGAGCGTTACATAGGCATGTTTGGGTTAGAGTTAGGAGTTAAAATGAGGATAAAGGAATGGATGACAATGTAGTCAAGATGGATCGAGATCTTACTCAAGATCAGAAGAGGTATAAGATAGATCGAATCGCAAGATCGGATTGAGGATCTCCTATGAATTTCCTTAAAAAAATATTATTTAAATTATATAAACAATTACTAATATCTATCTATGAATATATATATATATATATATAAATGTTCATAAGTTATAAATTCATATTATAACATGTCTCGAAATCTTTATCCAACATCATCAATTTATAGTCTCAACATGTAATTAGTTAATTATTAAGATGTCTAAAAAGTTTATCATAAGTTCGGTAAAAAATTAACAAAAACAAAGCAACAACCACGAGTAACATTGCAAATTTAGAACATCATTATCAAAAAGTTCATCCAAGCATATATCACACATCAAAATAATCATCATCAATGTCTCACATTTCTGTTTCATCCACTGAAATCTCCAAATCATCAACAGTGCCACGAGGTTCAACATTTTCTACTTTTTGAATTTCGAAGGCTTCGTCTTCTACTTCATTCTATGTCTTCATCTCTTTTTTTATTATTCTCAGTGATACATTCATTATCAAAAGAAAGATCTTCTATGTTGTTAAGCTTCCTTATAGTTCTTTTCCCTTTCAATTTTTGATTAAATATAACATAGACCAACTCATTCATCTCTTTTTGAATCATACGGTTCATTCTCTTCGTGTGAACCTAAATAATAGATCAGTATAAATAATTAACTTAACTATATAAAGAGAATAAAATAATAAGATTTGTAAAAAAAAAGGTCATGTTTAAAGTTTCTTACCCTCTCAAAAGTACTCCAATTATGTTCATATCCTAAAGAACTACAAGTTAAGCTCAATACTTGACAAGTTAAGCTCAATATTCAAACAACAAACTTAGACTTTTCAAATTTTGGGTGTTTAAAATGGAGCATTTTGGACCCTGAAAAAAAAAAAGAGTCCCCAAAAACAACATGTTGAACCTTTTTTTTAAAAAAAAAGTTCAAAAAAAAAAGGATCGGTGAAATCGTACGATCCTACAAGCAAAATAGCAATCCTACCACGATCTTGCTCAAAAACGATCCTGAACCCGATTTAACTAGATCCTGACTTGTAAGATTGTAAGATCTTACGATCTAAATCTAGATCTTGACTACACTGATGGATGAGTTTATAAAGGAGAGTTAAAAAATTTGGTTTATAAAGTAAATGGTGTTTGGGAAAATGAGAGGTAAAGGAGGAATTATGATATGAAATTATTTTAAATGGTATGTAATAATTGTGATGGGTTGAAATAATTGTATTAGTATTTTAAAATTGTATAAGGGTAAAAATGATAAAGATAAAGGAGGATAAAAGAGTGTTATTTTGGTTTTTGTTTTGACTTTAGTAAAGTTTTATGATATATTTGTGCTAAAGGAGAAGTTTTAAAAGGAGATTTTAGTGGCTGTATAAAAGGAGATTGGAGGTGTGAGTGAGGGACCAAAATGTAATTTTTGAGAATTGAATTGTAAATTTTTTGGGACTAGATTATATATTTTTCCTTTTTACTATCTTTTAATTTTATTTTTAAATTTTATACTATAAAAAATATTACTCATATATATACTACAGGAGGGACCAAAATGTATATTTTATGAGGTATGAATCATGTATTTTTCTGAATTTTGTTCTTCGGTAGGTGCAGTACCAAAAATATTACCCATATAGATACTAAATGAGGGACTAATATGTATTTTTTTATATATATAAATTATAATTTTTTCTCAATAGTGTATGGTACAAAACATATTATCCATACATATACGGGAAGAGTGACTAAACTGTAAAGTTTTGAGATTCGAGAATTGTAAATTTTTTCCTATTTTGAATTTTGTTTTGTTTTTTTTTTCACCACAGAAAAATATTACTCATATATATGTTAGAGAAGAGACCAAACTGTAACTAAGTAAGGAATAATTATATATTTTTCCTCATTACTGTTTTGAAATATGCTTATAAATTTTTACACCACAAA
Source organism: Chamaecrista fasciculata (assembly GCA_003254925.1). NCBI lineage: Eukaryota > Viridiplantae > Streptophyta > Magnoliopsida > Fabales > Fabaceae > Chamaecrista > Chamaecrista fasciculata. The sequence continues at coordinate 698 of QANZ01045840.1, read as the reverse complement.
AAATATTACCCATATATACTGCAGGAGGGACCATAATGTATATTTTTGAGATTCGATTGTACTGAAAAAAATATTATTAATAAGTTGGACTGAATTATAATTTTTGTTGTCGAATAAGACAAAAAAAATATTACCTATATACCCAAAATAGTAGACGATAAATTATACAAAACAACAAGGTGTGACATGTGAAACAAAAAAAAATATTATTTGCAAAATGCCCCCCAAGATTCGAACTCATCCCTTTTCTATTTTTTCGTTGCTCAAACACCAATCAGCCACACGATAAAGCTTGTTATGTTCAACAAAAAATAAAGGTGTTATCCACACTTGACACATTCTCAACCATAAATTCACACCATTTTATGGGGTATGAATTATATATATTTTTTGAATTTTGTTATTCAGTTGTTACACTACCAAAAATATTACCCATATATATACCAGATGAGGGACCAGCATATATATATATATATATTTGTATGAATTATATATTTTTTCTCATTGCTATTTTTGAATTTTGTTTTAAATATTGTCATCACAAAAAATATCATCTATACATATGCTGGAAGAGTGACCAAACTGTAAAGTTTTGGGAATTTCTAATTATATAGTTTTTCCTATTTTGACTTTTGTTTTTACATTTTTTCACTACAAAAAATATTATTCAAGTATATATTAGAGGAGGGACCAAACTG
>QANZ01045835.1:116414-132375 GCA_003254925.1 Chamaecrista fasciculata | reverse complement strand
ATTAATCCAACCTTCCATATTTGTTTAAAATGCACAGAATTGCACAGGGTCAATTTTAGAGGATTCAATTTTCTAAATTTTACATTAATTATATATTTCGTCATTATTTTTTTAATATTTTATATTTTGGTCAATCTTATCATTTGTTCCAATTTTAATCAAAATTGATCATAAATTTTATGTTTGATGATATGTATTATAAAATTGATAAAATGGAGAATTCAAATTTTAACTCAGATTAAAAATAAAATGACGTCTATTGTTAATTTATTAATTTAGTTGGTCTAAAGATAAAATTGACCCAAATTTAAAATTTTAAGATAAAATCAACATTAAAGATATCATTACAATTATTTTATCATATCTGATTTCCAATTACTTAGCATAATCTTAGCCAACCAATTTAACACAATTTCCATTTCAATGGTTTTTATAATTAAAGTAATAATGTTAGCGAATTAATTTATCATATTGTAATAGGAAAAAAAAATTCCTTAATCGTTTGGTAAGGTCTCCAAGTCGACTATGTCAATATTCATCCATATATATGTATGAAAAGTGTCATGTATTGAATATTTATGAACTACATATATATTAATATCTGAGTCCTGTTAGCACAATTTGGTCGAAGATGACGAATGGATCGTATGTACGCTATTTAGAATCCGTTCAATTTATGGCACCTGTCATTAACGTTGGAGAGTTATTGGAAGCGACAGATGGTGATGTCAATTGCGTTGTCGGCACCGTGGTAAAGGTTTACCAAGACGACGGTTGGTGTTATGAAGCATGTCCAAAATGCTTTAGTTGCGTCTCACAGCGGAATGGAGGATTTGTATGTCAGAGTTGTACACGTTGGTATTCACGTTGCACAATTAGGTATGACTATAATTATTCATAACTTTCTTAAAACTTAATTTCATATACTTTAACACACTACCATTCAGATATATGGTGAATCTGCTTATTATCGACGAAGAAAATGAAATCAAGGTGACCCTGTTTGATCGTGAATGCGCCATGTATATTGGTATACAAGCGCCCGATCTTCGTCGCATCACATGCGAGGTTAGATGTCTTTTAACTTTTAGTAAAAAAATACATTTGGGTCTTTTTGTCTCACGTTTTAATAAATTGCCAATGTATTTTTGTACACAATCAGGACATCAACGGTGAAGACATCGTAAGGAATTACCTTGACAGATTACTTCAAAAGAAATTCGCTTTGAAAGTATACGTTAAGAGTGATGATTTTTCGTATAAGAAATACTTCATTATTCAACGAATGACAGACGATAGCCAGACCATTGACAAGCTCCTGAAACTATATGAGGTGATAATCATTCTGTTCAAAATTATTATAAAATCTAAATCAAATCGTTTTCTTTTAGTCGACTATGAAAGACTATTTGTTTTATGCAGTACACGTCTCTTGGAGACGACGATTGCATACTATCCAACACACATGCTGTGAGTGTTATTTCAATTATAACTGCTATTTATTTTGATAATTGTAAATTTTCATTATTACGACAGACGTTTATTAATGGAGGATTAAATTGACCTTCAATTATTATACAGAATGTGATCGAGTTCATTGAAGAGCTAGAGACAAACAAATTAAAATCATCTAATTCTACTATAAAGGACGTGCTGATGAATAGTACGACAGTCGAACGCTCTGTTGAGACTGAAGTCAACAACGTTGATTGTGATAGCCCTTTCACATTGACATTAAAAATCGCATTTAAACAACAATTTTTATTGAAATTTGCATAATTACATTATAAAGTATAAAGTTTCATTGAGCTTTGCAATTAAAACGCATGTTTTCATTTTAGATCTGTACTTAATACAAAAATAATAATTAGTAATGATAATATCAATTTCTTTTTTTTTATTCTTTTGAGTAGGCGTAATTGAATAGTCAATACATATTGCCTACGTAAAGTTTAATTATAAAGCAATACCATTTTTGATTTATGGTTTCATTTTTTTTTTATAATATATGTGTAACATTAAATAAAATACAATTTGGGATCTCACTAATCTAATCATACTAATTCGATAAGATCTTAAATGAGGTACAATAAATTGGTCAATGGTCATATATTAGGTAATATTCCATTGTAAAAGAAGGGTCATATCTCATTTGATTGAAAAAAAACAATCAATTACGTTAGATAGGGCAACAAACTACTACCCCATAAATAAGGAAGTGAACATGGCGCCCAATGTTATTTATATAGGTTGATGGGTTGAAATTAATTCTAAACCACGCATTTTTCCTATAATCGGATGCTCAATTGCAAATTTTAAATATTAGTAAATAATTTCAGTGGTGGCAGTACAATATTATTAATTTTGACCCCAAAAAATTACATAAATAAATTGGCGAAATTTTATCTTATTACATCACAATGTTCTTTAAATTAGTATGGTTCTAACTTAATTAGAAATTTTATCTTATTAATTTAAAAATTCTTGAATTACATACATATATAAATATCGAGATGAATTAATTATGTCAAACATGATTTTTGATAAAGATCCGAAATTACCATCATGATTTTTAAATATTGCAATCATGATTTTTGGTAATAAATATTGCAATAATTAATATCCGAAATTACCATCATGATTTTTGATAAAGATCATTGGGTTGTGACATAACAGGAATTTTTTTTATCACCAATATGGTAATAATTTGTATTTGATTAAATAATAATTAGTCATTAATGAGTTTCTCTGTACAAACAACCTATTTAAATTTACGTGTTTGGCATTTGTTAGTATGCGACTCATAGACGTATCAATCAACGAAAGCTTGATAAGGAGAATTTCGTGTACTCCCTATAATGGATTGCAAATTAGTTCCGCATTCATCAAGGTATACTAACAAATCTAAATCATTTACTGTTGTAATTTTCATGTAATTTATTTTTGAAATGTTTTGTATTTATCAATATGTTCAGTGATTCAATGCATGCTTTATTTCGACTTGGTGAATACGAGTTACCGCACGATATGATGCACACAATCATGACGATGTTAACAACTGAGGAACTTTATGAAATACGAAGGGTGTGCAAAAATTGGGATAGGAGTGTGCGTGACAAGGAGTTTGCTCTTTTCTATAATAAATTTTCCAGAGCAAACAAGGAATGTCATCTGATCACCATCGATTTCGGTCGTTACCTTGATCCTTTAAGGATGTTTATTACTATAGCTAAAAGGTACATAAACAGGGAAAAATGGCAACAGATTGTTCCACGAGTCGGATTTCGTGAATCAGTGAAGTTGTATGTTTTAGGATCCATTGATGGTATAATTTGTTTTCAATCTGATCCAAGCAACTCCAAGATTTTCTTTGTCATATGCAATCCTGTTACTAGCCAAACCATCAAAGTGAATCCTCCTACGAATGAAGTTGCTAACAGTAAGTGCATTTTATTTGCTACACTCTGATAATACACTTACATTAGACATTTTCATTATACTTGCTATACGTAAATGAATGAGGTAATTTTCATATAAAATTTTTTCTTTCACAATATGCAGATTTGGTCAGAACTTCATTTGTATACAATGCCAATATCAATTCATATGTTATCATATTCATGTGGAAGAAATCTGGCAAGTCAGATCAAGCATGGATGTCTACATTCTCAACCAATTCACGTTTTTGGTCCAAGCCTCAAGTTTGTCAACATGACATTATCTCACTTTATGAACCAGATGTACACATTAATGGGAAGATATATTGGTTCGCCGATGGTGCAAACAATAAGAATGAGAAAGATCTGCACATTGTTTGTTTTGATGTCGTGCTGAATGAGTTTTATACTTACCCGCTGCCTGACGATAGTAATAAAAAGGCATGGAAACTATCATCAACAAGCAACTCCCTTGCAATTGTAGCAATATCCTGTGTTGGTGAAATTCCTTACTATGCATATGAAATTTGGCGTCTATTAGACAAAGAAGTCAATGCCAGTTGGTGGGAGAGAATTTTACTACTAGGACCCGTAACAGCGAAACTACAATTTATGTGTTACTCGGAAGGAATGTGCGTATTTACTAACTATTCTTGCTACCTATATCATAATGACAGTAAGTGTGCAAAACAAGTTTGGTACATTGGTAATGGGGTGAATTCAAAAGTCAAGGAGATACGTGGTAATCTACCGTTTAATTTTACAATTAACGGTTGTACAAAGTACCGAGGTTCATTGACACATTTTTAGTAGTTCATATATGCCGTACGAATTTCTTCTGCACTTTTTTAGTCCAATTGGGTGAAAGTTTTATGTTTGACATATCATGTCGGATTTCAAAGGGTTATCTTAATTTTTTTTTGCTGTCTAATGATCTTCTGTAATGAGTCAGTTGTTTAGTTACTTGGAATAAACAAACTCATTTTTCTCTCATTATTTATCACGTTGTCATACAATAACTTAATAATCTAAGACTCATCGGATATAAAATATGAAACGAATTTTGGAAGATATAGATTTACTTATAATTAAATAAACTATAAAATTATGTATATATAAATTGGTCCCTTTAACAAAAGATGTCGATTCTCACACAGTAAGGGACGTATTTTAAATTTGAGTTTCTGGAAGATATAAATTTATCGTGTAGTTGATATTGGTCATATAGATGAAAGTAACATATGCATATAATAATACTTTAAAAAAATATGTAAGGGTTCAGCGAAAATAACAGTACAATCACATCAGTGAATTAGTAATTAAAAACTTGGAATACTTTTAATTTAACAGAAAATCTAATAGGATCACTTGAATACTACTTTCTTTTTTATATTAAGTATATTACTTTTGTACATGCAATACTAAAATATAATCTTTAATATTATATATATGAAAGGAAATTAAATTATTTAGTTTTAGTTGTAAACAATAAGTAATTAAATTAACGATTTAAGGAAAGAATTCTAACGACGTTATCAAAACTTGAAAGAAAATATCTTTGCAGTCTATAAACAATTAAAATGTACGGTTTGGTAGATAAAAGTTGGTAATCATTGGTGTTTTAATCTACTGGACAAATACAATTATCAAAAAGTTTAATCAATTAATATTATAAATCTGAAGTTACATGATTCCCCTCTTGACACCTGGCATTCAACACTCATCATGGGTCTGCCATATAAGCAAAATATTCTATCCTTAAACTTCGGTTCAATTATATGAAATTTTGAATTACCAAACATTCACTTAATTATATTGATTTTTTTCTAATTTCATCTTATACAGCTAATCACATATATTTAAATCTACCCTTATTACATTTAACAAAATCTCAATTTGATCCTTAAATTAGATTCATTGTGATCCTGAAATTAGTTTATACAAATAATAACGAAATTAAATTAACCAACTAACTCCAATATGGAATGTTTAATTTCCAATTTTTTCAACATATGGAAAGTTCAATTTGCAATTAATCTTAATCTAATCTATGATCCATAATAATAACTATACAATTCTATTCATAGAATCTCCATGTGTAATCAGTCGCTATATCATCTGCAATTAGATTAATTTTCAATTTTTTATTTGAATNCGCTGGGAGTGGGCTCCTTGGACACGCCTTGTTCAACCAATCGATTGAAACTCGTGAGGTATACCACTATCTATAAAAGTTTTAAATTCTACTAGCGGATCCGTTCGGGAATTTTAGGACCTAGCGTGTTTTATTTTAATTTTATTTTTGCTTCCGCTGCGTTAGGCGCCTACAATTCCCAACATAGGTATCCTCAGCGGTGAACCGATAAAGCGGTTGTGTATCGACGATGCGCCAGTAAACAGACATACTCAAGGTATGTATTCGCCAATAATTGAATTGAGGTGCGAACATATATTTGATTTTTTGGGATGAACTCAGCATAACTTGCTATGTAATTATCAAACAATTGATGATGACAAACGTGTTGGGCAGCCAATACGAATTCGCCAGTCTCCGCTGTCAGACATTACGAATGGTAAAACATATTAGTATAGACTTAAGTATATCACATTATATATAATTTGGTGACGATATCAATATATTCTATAAGCATTCAATGTCCATCAATATACTCTTTTTTGGCTTCTGCAGCAGAACATAGGTTCACACAATCTACACAGCAGTCAAATTACAACAAACTATATAATGGCATAATCCATACAGGTTATATACGAATCCATTCATTTTATATTTCAACTAATTCATACATACATATATTCTTACCAACCAAATCTGAATTATGTATGCATTTTTTTATATTGACTAAAACACTTTTATTTATATTTTTAAAGTTGTTCAATCCCTAAATTTCACATATTTATACGTATGTATTTTGATGTTTCTCTGTCAAAACTTATTTTGCTGAAGAACTTTACTACATTTATCGTGGAGTGGATGCAACACGTCAAGTAGATAGTTAGTAAAATGCTCTTTAATAAATACAACCAAAGTTATTTTGACAAGAAACGGTATTGAACTATTCATCATGTACTGAAGGCAACACGAGCATATTGAAATTTTCGCTAAGCAAAAAGTAATCATTTAGCCCCTGAACTTTACACTTGCTATCAATTTCATCCTCAATATTTCTTGGGTATCAAGTTCGTAAAAAAAATTTACACACATGGTCAATGTCGTCCAGTATATTTTTTTCCGGTCAATTTCGTCCCTAATTTATTACCTTTTGGTCAATTGTGTCCCATGCTATTACTTTAGCCAAATATTGACTCCAAAAACTATGTGGCTAACGATATTTTATGTAAAAATGATTTAAAAATAAAGTTTATCCCATGATTTAAAAATATCTATGTGGGTAAATTACATTTTGTTACATTGTGGTATGTCTCTATTATATTGTGGTACCATGTGGTTTGAAACATGACACTGTAGTACCCCGTGATATTCTCCATTAACACTTTGGTACCATGTGGGGTTATTTTATAATTTCAACCTTAACAAATTTTGCAAAATTTTCTATTACATATTGACACCAAAAAATTTTCAAAAAAATTACAAATAGGTCTCTCGATACATATTATATAGGGACTAAAAGGAAAACTCTTAACATATTTTGGGGTCAATTTAATTTTTGATAAATGTTTAACAAATTTTATTTCATTCGTGGCAGCTTATATTTTAGCAAGGAAACATTTAAAATTTAAAAAAAAGTTTTAACAAAAAATTTTAACAAGGAAAATGCAATTTAATCAAAACTTTGATTGTTAAAACATTTAAAATTTCTAATAACCATATATGGAATAATTTAATAATCATGACCTTATATATAAGTTTTTGGAAAGCCCCAAATCAGGGATATACACTCTACTCTCTACATATATACAAGATTCTAGAAAGCCTCAAATCAAAATAGATATATATGTACCACACTTAAAAAATGTACGGCACAATAAGGGATTCCATTTCCATGATTGAATCACTTTCTACATCTTAAATTAATAGTTTGTTTATTTAAAACACAAGTATCCATCCAATGTAAATATAATTCCTTATACGATCACTGAAAAGCTAATAAAATGAAATTATACACCATAAATGGATGTGAACTTTTGCATTTTGGAGATTCATTAACACTCCCAAAAATTGTCAAATTAAATATCATGCCAAAATTTACAATTATATGGACCTTAAAAAATTATCTGCTTAAGTTATAACATATGAAATGTTTTTATAATAAAACTTGGCCTTGCAATTTTTCCGTTTCTAGATTAATTAATTTCCTTTAAAATTTGGAAATTAACTATCATGACAAAGTTTGCAAATTAAATCTTAGTCAAAGAGACTGTGTCGAAAACTTACTTACAAATAAAAAATTAAGCGTATTGCATTATATAATGATTAAATTGCCTATAATGAGGAAACTAAATATTTAAGAAGGAGACCAACTATAGAATAAAATTAGACTCTAAATTGACTACATATCAAAGATTTTAATATGTTTGTTTGCAAGTGAAGATTTTGTTTCCAATTACAAATTCAAGTGGCCCATAAAATTTAGTTGTGTTTCAGGTTGAACAATTTAGTTGTGGTTTTGTTTCCAAGTAACATCTCAAATGTGCACGGGAAATTGCCGTTAGAAATGTCGTCATACTCACAGACTCATACTGATGAAATTTACAAATTCTTCAATATCGGTAAAGATCAAGATTGTTACGATCAAAAAGTCACTATATGATCCGGCTTAAGGTTGGAGTTCCGGTTATGCTCATGCGAAACATAGACAAATCCATGGGATTATGCAACGGCACAAGATTGATTGTGTCCAGACTTGATGAACACGTGATTGAAGCCATCCCATTATCTGGTTGATCGGCGGGACAGAAAATACTGATTGCAAGAATGTTGATTACTCCGTCCAATTCTAAAATCCCTCTGAAATTTCAACGCCGCCAATTCCCGTTGACCCTATCGTTTGCAATGACTATCAACAAAAGCCAAGGACAATCATTGTCGATGGTTGGATTGTATCTACCAAAACCAGTGTTCACGCATGGGCAGCTATATGTTGCACTATCTAGAGTTCGATCCAGGGCTGGTATAAAAATACTGATTGCACATTCTTCCAATAACGAGGAAAGCTGGAAAACTGACAACGTTGTCTATAGAGAAGTTTTTCAAAATGTTAGATGACATGTTTAAGTTGATCAATGTTTATTGAATTGTTCTATATTTTACATAATTATGTCGGTTTGATCACGATATGTTCGAGGAGCAATATAGCATGTTATGTTTATATGGATATACAATATTATAGTTGATTAACACCAATATTTTGTATTCATCCATAGCGGCAGTCCAATTCATATCAATATAATGGTCGTGCTTACGTTCATCCAGATCTATCATATAATGCTTTGTACCAAAATCAAGAAGGTAACCTGTAACATACATCTGTAACAAGAGCATCCGCGCATCGCGCGGGTCAAAACCTAGTTAAATAAACTTAAGAATCACCCGTGGAATCCCACGGGGTTAAAACTAGTTTTAATAAAATTTCAAATGATAAAAAAAAAATCAAGCATCTAAGTTTTTTTTTTCTTTTTTTGCGTGAAGCATCTAAGTAATAAAGAGTGGTCATAAATATTATTAAATAGACGTCTTGATTAGCCCAATTACAGGCACAATCTCCAATATTGGCAAGACGTGTTCATACCAAAGTCTTCAAAAAGCATATCTGCCTCTCTTTACATGAACTAGCTTAGTATGGTCCCTTTGCCAAAAAAGACTAGGCTACTACTGCTGCGACAGAAAATATGTAAGAGAGGTGGTAAATGGTGGGACTCTTAAAATTGTTTTATTACAAAGAAAAATCTCCGGGAAAATTAGTCATTTGGTCCATATATTTTACCTAAATTATTAATTTAGACCCTACAGTTTTATTTTTTTCAATCAAGTCCTTATATTTTATAAATATTTAAATTTTAATCCCTACTTCTTACAATTGTCATACAAATACTTATTTAGAATTCAATAAGGCCAATAATAATATGAAAGTTTAGTATTAATTTTTTTAAACTAAAATATTGATCTTGTTATTATTAAGGGTAATGTTAATAAGTGTCCTAAGGGGACTTGTTAAGAAATGTTAAAGGACTCTTGGAAACATAGGTAAAAAATAAAATGATTAGCATTAAAGATTATGTCTATTTTATTTTAAAGACTTCAGTTCGTTTGCGTTTTTNTCTCTCTCTCTCTCTCTCTCTCTCTCTCTCTCTCTCTCTCTCTCTCTCTCTCTCTCTCTCTCTCTCTCTCTCTCTCTCTCCACAGTATCCGATTTCACATTTTTCGGCATCAAATCTCTCGAAAACTTGACGCAATCTGGATATTAATCAATTTCGCATAAACCTCAACTTAGTGCTTCGTCTCTTTGAATCGGATATTAATCAAAATCTTTGCTTTCTCTCTCTCATATTATGGAGATATACTAATAAATCAATTAATTCAGTTTTTACTTTTTGTGAAAGGGCATTATTTTCTTTTACAATTATCACGATAAATATATAAATTTGTTTATTTGTTTACTTTGTATATTTTTTAAAAAAGTTCTCAACGTGACTATAAACTCGTTTGGATAAGCTTGTGAAAAAAAAAACTTTATTTATCAAATTTTTTTTAAAAGATCTTTTGAGTAAAACATTAGTATTTTTAATAATCAAAGTTGTTTGGATATAAAATGAGAAAAGTACTTTTAATTAATAAAATAAACTAAAAGAATAGCTTAAACTAAAAGAATAGTTTTTGCAAGTGCTTTAAGTGGAAGCTACAAATTGGAGTCCGTCTAGATAGGCTTTTTGTTTTAATCTAAAAAGCACTTTTTAATTAAAAAAAAACCTTTTATAAATATAAAATCTTGTTTGTGTAAATTTTTAAGAAAAAGAAGAAGTTACTAAAAAAAAGTTAAAATATAGTTTTTTTTTAAGAAGTTCAGTTTTGTAGCTTACACTTAAAGCACTTGCAAAAACTATTCTTTTGGTTCATTTTATTAATTAAAAGTACTTTTATTATTTTATATCTAAACAACTTTGATCATTAAAAATACTATTGTTTCACACAAAAAAATCTTTTAAAAAAAGTTTGATAAATAAAGTTATTTTTTCACTAACTTTTTCAAACAGACTCTTGAATTTCTTTAAAAAGCTAGTTTAACTTTTTTTTTTGTAACTTTTATTTTTTGTAAAAATTTATCAAAATAATATTTTATGTTTATAAAAGGTCTTTTTTAATTAAAAAAAATACTTTTTAGATAAAAAAAAGTCTATTCAAACGAACTTTATGCCACCTGAATCTGCCCAATGCTCACATGCATGTCTCCAATTTATTCTTGAAAGCTTCTTCCCTTAGTAATTCAGTTGAGACTTTGCCTTGGCTTCCGAACATTTGAAATGCTCAAAAGAATCATTTTGATTCTAAATTTACGTTTCATTTTCATTCTTTATGTTTCAAAATATTTAAATTAATTCTAAATGTTAGTAATTTTTTTTCATTTTGGTCCCAAACTAGTAAATTTGGTCATATTTCTCTCGGCTCTCATTTCAAGTTGAAAGGACTTGTTAATAGTAATTCATAGCTCTAAATTTGTCGTATTCGAACTTAAAACAAGAGAGATATGATCAATTTTACTTGTTTGGTCGTGAAACGAATGATCTATTTTCATGATCGATTTGATCTCGTTTGCAGACGAGTTGACAACTCCAACTGGATAGAGAAAGTACTATTTGAGAACAATATACGTGTTAGCAGCTCTATTATGCTTATTTTCAGACCTAATTGTCTCATTTTATCAGTCACTAAATCCACTTTATTGCCTTTTTAATTATAATATTGTTGGTTGCCTCTTCTTTCTCTAATTTTGCCTAATCTTAAGTCCTATGGGCATAGGACTAATTCCTTTTCTTTGCTGAAGTAATTTAACTCTATTTGTCTTTCTTTTAAGTGACCCAATCAATTGCTGCCACCTCAGCCTTCTATTTGGAGGAATTTTCAGACTCATTTAGTGGTGGTCATGTGCCAATCATGTGCCAAGGGTTTTATTTTGGAAAGGGAAGCATATTTAAGGCAAAGGATGATTGAAGGAAGGCATTCACGCATACTTTGGAGGCAGGAAGCAGAGCAGCTCGTGGAGCATTTTGGGGAGAAGACCCAGCCGCCATCTTCAACATACCTTCATCTACATTAGTTTTTCTTCTTTTCCCTAGCTTTAAATTCGTTTTTGTCATGAATCTTAGAGGCTAGACCTCTAATCTAGCTTGGTTGTATAGAGATTTGGAGAATTTTATGTTTTGAGACTATACTTTGAGCTTAATGCAATCTTATTTTCCTTTGAGTTTTGATTCTCTCTCTGATTTAATTCTATGTTTGTCTTGGATGGATGATATTAGAGGGCCCCTAATTGTATTTCATTCTTGATCAATCTTGTCATCTAGGCTCAAATCTTTGTTTGATGTTTAGAAAAGTGACACATGCTTTGTTAGTAGAATAACTTCATTTCTATTTTCAAAAGTATGAGAAGGAATCTCTAGTTTAGCTACCACCACTGAGACCTAGTTAAATTAGACTTAGTTTATCTCTTGCTTTAATTGTTCTTGAACTTGAGAGTCTGTCACTTAAGAGTTTGAGATAAATGAAGGTAGGTCGGTTCCAACTTCTGGTTTTTGTGAGATATTGATGGAATCTAATTTTCTATCAAGCTAAGCAAACTCAAGGTTATAAGATGTTTTGTCAATGATTAACATGAGAAACTCCATTTCAATATGCAACCCGGCTACATGTTTTTATTGTTGAATTTTCTAAACCTATTTTGTTGTTTTAATTGTCAATTGAATCCTTAAACCAATTTACTTCTCTTTACTTTAGTTTTCATTATTTAGAATCATAATTCACAACTCTCTTCCCTTTAAGTGTTATTGTTATTTTTAAACTTGAATTTTAGTCATTCTTCCCCGTTGAAATCGACCCTACTCACCGCTATATGCAAAATTAAGGAATTCCAAGTAGTAGGATTTAATTTGTTGGTTTCGACTACTGACAATACGTAGCTCTGAACTCGTTACATTCGAACTTGAAACGAGATAAATATGAATATATTCGATAGTTTGGGACTAAAATAAAACATTTTGTCAACATTTAAGAGTAATTTGAATATTTTGAAACAAAAAAGACCAAAATAAACATTAAAACATATATTTAGGACTATGACCCTTTAACTCATTTAACATTAATATCATAACTCTCATTTTTAAGTATTGGAATAATGGAATTTACTTGCACCAATGAACTTGAGAGGATCACGTGCATTTTTTTTTATCATATTAAATTACTAGAAATACAAAGAGTCCGGTATACAACAGGAAATTAGAACAAAAACAGAAACTAAAAAAAGAAAAAATAAATAAACAGAAAGAGAAAAATGTATATATCTATCCAAATATATTATATATTGTTTTATTTCCACGCGTTAACTTGGATTCCATTTTTTTTTCTTCTGATAAGAAGAATGTTTCTTTTCCAAGACTAAGGGTCAGTTCATTTGGGCTTATAATAAAATTTGCTCTGATTATAATCAGAGTATGATTATAATCAAAGTTGATTATTTGTGTATTGGTGTTTGGATGAAAATTGATTATTTGGTGTAAAATTATTGAAATGGGTATGTAATGATTGTGGTTGGTAGATAGAAGGGTAGGGAAATTGATAAATTGTATAAGGGTAGAAATGGAAGAAAAAGTTGGAAAAAGTAAGGTGTGATTTGATTATAATAAAAATGTGTTTGGATGTGATTGTTGCTTATAAAAAAATCAAATTATGTCACTGTTTGCCTTGGAAAGCGTGAAAATAGGATTATAATCATGTGCAACTCTGGAGGTGATTATTCTGTTTGGTCCACCGAACTATTTTTTGCCTACAAAATAGTGGACCGAAATGACTAAAGTGTACTATTAGGCCCCGACATTCGGTGGACCACTGAAGAAAATGGTCCACCGGTTCGCAGCAGATGAGAGAGAAAAAGAAAACTCATTCGAACTCGAAAAAAAAAATTAAAATTTGGCATAATGTTTCCTGTTGGCTTCTCTCTCTCTCTCTCTCTCTCTCTCACTCAGCTTCCTCTTCTCAGACCGGCGTTTCCCAGCTTCAACAACACCGCTTTCACCATTAGATTCAACAAGAGGGCTCGTAGCTTGGCGACGGCGAGATTCTCAACCAAAGTACCAAAATCCGTTAATCGACGATTCTTCTTTACCGTCGGATTGGGGATTCTCGTTGCTTGACGAACGAATCGTGTCAAGGACTAAACAATACGCGAGTGGCGGCGGTGATAAACAATGTTTCGTTTGCGACAATTAATCCCATCTATGCTTAATTAAACAAGTAACAGAAGTGTGGAATTAATGGGGGTCTATTTATTGCTATTATATTGACTTCAGATTTTGGATGCATACAATAAAGCTAGCTCCTATTAGCTTTTCCGGTGTAATCAAACTTACTGCAATCACACTTTTTCAGCAAACTGAGAGGGGTTTTCATCACAGATTTTTCGGTGAACCCTCCATTTAAGTTTAATTAGACAGGGAAAGCCACCCACTTCATCTTCATGAATGTTTATTCTTTCCGAAGAGAGAGAGAAAGCGAATATGTATTTCAATCCTAAATAATTTAGGCAAAATAACAGTTTAGCCCAACACAATAATGGGTATTTACAAAGTGGCCCAATAATAAAGTAAATGACCATTTTGCCCTTGTGATGGGTGATTGATTGTATTAGAGTATAGGGGTATAAGTGTAATTGAGTGTGTTTGATTATAAAAAAATCATGATTATAATTTGATCAGAGAAAAAACATAAACGAACATGCTTATTATGATTATAATCAGAGGAGATTATAATCGAAGCGCAAACGAACTGGGCCAAAAGAGAAGAAATAAAAAGCTATTAAACGAACATGCTTATTATGATTATAATGAAAGGGAAGGCCTCTCTCTCTTTTTAAAGCATGACTCTTTTGATCAAGAAATAATATTGCATCCTCAATATTTTAAAATAATAAAAATAAAATTAAACGTAATATAATATTTTAAAATAATATGTTTCATTCTTTAGATACAATATATTACTTTCAATAGTCTCATTATATGACATTATCAAGAAATAAAACAAAAATAATAATTTTAAACTATGTAATAAAAAAAATTTAGATTAAACTCTTTATATCTTCACTACAAAATTATATAGTTGTTGAGATCACAAACTTTATTTATATTATTTCTCTCATATGATTAATTATGCTAGAAGATACATTTGATATTTTTTCTTCATTATTATGTATAAAATTTTGGACACGTTTTAAATATTTATAAAAAAATTATAACAAAGATATAAAATATTTTATTTTAATTTTACTCAAAAGTGATAATATATAAATAAAAAGAATAAAAAAAAAATTAATACAATTTACCCATCATTACAATCTACATTCTCGGAAAAGAGCACTTACCATACCAAGTTACCAAGCACACAAGTTAAGGAGTGATTAATTGCTCCATTATTTCGTTTTTACTTCCTTCTTTCATCTTGTACATATATATATATATATATGTATTGCGTTTTTAGATTTCGTTCTGCTTCTTCCAACAAGGAACCTCTGTTTTTAAGTTTTCTTTAATTTCTTTATTATCTTGCTATTTCAGTGTTATTTCTTCTTTTCTACTTTTTCTATTTCTGTCTTCTTCCTGCCTTATTTTACAGTTCTTTCCTTTTCTAGTATGCAAATCCTCGGTCCTCCTTCTGGTAATAAGATCAAATAGAAAAGAAAATCAGACCGATTGACCACCTTTGTTAACCGGTTTTATTTGTGGATGGTTTTCTATATATTTTTGACCGGATATATTAAATGTCCTTTTCTGATTTGAACCGTTGAAGGTTTGCTCCATTTTTTTTTTTGGCTTTTTAAGGTATTCATGATCCGAAAGCCCAAGGACTAATCCTTCGTGAATTGATCTATCGCTAATCAATTGGTTGCTGCATACACAAAGCGGGTTTCGAACTCCCAATTTTATTTAAGTCATTTAGTGAGTTCAACCACCAAACCAACTTAAGCTTGATTTGCTCCCATTTTTAATTTTTTTATGTACTGTTACCTTTTACCTCTATTGATATATATTATATAATTCATATATAGCATAATATTAATTATTAACACTTTGTTTTTTTTTCAAAAAAAAATATTTATACGAAAACAAACAAATGTACAATTGTAGTATAGCTGGATCACGTACGTACGTTGGATTTCTGGACTTTGTTGTATAAATACCACCATCCCCATCCCAACAACCAAATACATCAAAAACATTTCTCTCTCTCTCTCTCTCTCTCTCTCTCTCTCTCTCTCTCTCTCTCTCTCTCTCTCTCTCTCTCT
>QANZ01045835.1:86132-102393 GCA_003254925.1 Chamaecrista fasciculata | reverse complement strand
ATGGCGTGGGTTCGAACTAGTAACCAAAAAAAAAAAAAAAAAAAGATCACTAAGTACTTCCTAAAAGTTTTCTAAAAGGATAGGACAACCAAGAAAAATCTTGTCTTTTCTGAGAGACTTGATCACTTGTTCCCTCATGCATGGAATCATCTGTTCTTCTAAACTCTAGATCTTCAAGTTTTGACATTGGCGACTGCACATAAAGTAACGAAAACTATCATAATGATGTCAATGGAACATTAACATAAGTAATATCATACAGAAAAGGAGGCTAACAAGTAACAACATCATTTGCTCAATCAAATTAAAGGATGGAACTTACTGGTGGTGCCCTCAGTAAACCGATGAGTTCTAGTGGAACCTTTGCAAAACACCTCGAAATACTGTACCAGGAATGAAATGCAAATAAAATAAAATAGAATAGTATAATATCAATCTGATCCAGAAACACACAGAAATTGGGAGAAAGCTTTTATACCCTATGAAGAGGAGGAGGATGTTGCGGTTCAAATCTATCTTCAGCCATCATGGAGGATTCAGTAATTGCTATTCAACCAACTTGCTCTGTTTTTTCACTTTGCATGATATATATACACACAAAGGGTATGGAAAGTCTCTGAATATATATAAAATATAAAATAGTTTTTTTTTATCAATTAATTTGTTACCGTTGGAAGCATTTGGAATCGGAAACTAGCCGTTGGCACTTGTGTATTAGGATAGGAAGCCCTTAAAATTCTAATATATTCAAAATCCTAAAACTAATAACATTTTCAAATAGGATAAATTTTAGGTTGGAATTGTGTAATTTTTTTTTTGGTCAAATAAAGTTTAGGTGAGTTGGGCTCCGGAGGCTTACTAAGGTCAGGGCAAGCCTCAAGGCTATACAAGCGCTTATAGAGGTACTTACAGATCGCATACCAACAAAGCCCTCAACATCGGCAGTGGGAATCGAATCCACGACCTTGTGGGTTATGAGTCGACTCCTTAGTAATAAGATTGCAAGTATTATAAAAAAGGTTGGCCCAGACAATTATATGAATTTACTAGGCAAAAGTACTAATCTCGTCCCCAAACTTTATACCAACTGTCAATTTTGTCCCCAAATTTTTTTTGCTGTCAACTTTGTCCCCAAACTTTACACAAACTGTCAATTTCATCCTCAATCTTTTTTTGCTGTCAATTTCGTCCCCGATCTTTCACATTTTTGTCAATTTTATCCTTTGACTAACTTCTTTTAATAAATTAACAACAAACTGCATCCTATTTTTGAATCTAAGTTAAGTTTTGAGTTTCTATTTCTATCAATATATCGTTAGCCACATAAATTTTGTCATCAATATTTGGCTAAAGTAAGAGCAAATGATAAAATTGACCAAAATGTGAAACATTAGGGACGAAATTGATAGCAAAAAAATATTGGGGACGAAATTGACAGCATGTGTAAAGTTTGGGGACGAAATTGACAGCAAAGAAAGATTGAGGACGAAATTGACAGCAAATGTAAAGTTTGGGGACAAAATGAATATTTTGCCGAATTTATTATTAAGTTTTTGACGGGGGACAAATACTTTTTTTAGGCAAAAGCATTTTTTGCGTTCAATTTATTATTAATTGTCATTTTTATCCTGAATATTATTTTGCGTTCAATTTTGTCCCCATAGTTTTACATTTTGGTCAATTTTACTCTTTCACTAACTTATTTCAATAAAGTAAAGATAGATTTTTTTTCAATCTAAATTAAAATTTGAGTTTTATAACATTAGCTACGCAAATTCTGTCGTTAATATTTTGTCAAAGTAAGAGTAAAAGATAAAATTAACCAAAATGTGATATATTAGAGACAAAATTGATCGCAGAAAATATTTGAGATGAAATTGATAGTTAGTATAAAGTTTGTAAGACGGAAAAAAGGTACTTTTGACTTCTTTTTTCATACTATACAATAACAACCAAAGTCTTTTCCCACTAGGTGAGGTCGGTTATATGGATCAACTGACGCCAACGTGTTCTATCCTTGCACATGTCAACCGTAAGGTTATTGATGGATAGATCTTTCTGGATAGTTTCTTCTTTGCACATGTCCGAACCACCTAAAGAGTGTTTTGACCAATTTCTCAATGATAGGTGTCACATCAACCTCTTCTTTGATGAGGTCATTCTTGATCTTATCTTTAGTATGATCACATATCCAACGAAGCAATCTCATCTCAGTCACGTTTAATTTCAACTCGTTCTGCTCTTTTATCGCCCAACACTTAGTACCATACAATAGAGCGAGCGGGTCTTATTGTCGTGCGGTAAAATTTTCCCGGCACTTTTTTTAAGTATGATCTCCAAGTTTCACAACATTTGTAGGATCTCATTTTCACAACTTTTTTTTTTCATAATCAAAAATATATATATATATATATAATTAACATTACATAAATATAAAATAAAAATATCAAAATTTTATTTTATGTTTTATGTATATATATAAATAAATTATTAAATTTTTTAGATATTATTATATATATGTAAATAATATAACTTATTTAAAAGATACTATATATGACATAAGTAGCAATTTCATGATTCAAGAATGAGAAAAAAGAATGCAATAGGAAGGGCCAAGACCTTCAAACCCACGCTATTTGCTAAGTCAAATGGTTCAGAACCACTTTACCAATGATGCAAGATTAGAAATTACATATACCTATTTTAAGATATTATATAGATATATAGATGTGCTAAATAGTCATGAAAAGAAAAAAAATTATATTCATAATAACTTTAGAAACTAATACATTATATGTGTTACAAATTTTTTAAAATATATTATTTTTTTAAAATAATTCAGAATCATTAATAGTATATTTGATGATACTTTCTAAAACAAACTTGATTCTTATCAATCATGAACGATATTCAATCAAATATTTAATTTATGATATTAAATTTAAATATATTTGATAAAAGATATATGATTAAGATCTGATATAAAAATTAGAATTTTTTCATCTAATAATGTGTTTGTAGAGAAAAAAGAAAGATCAAATATCATGAAATCAAAAAAAATATATATGCACAAGAGAAGTTAAAATAAACATAAGTCAAAGGAAAAGATATAATAAAACAGCTTCAAAGTTTTTAAATTAAAAATTAAGTTCTCAAATATCTAAGAGATCAGTAACTAGTTCCTAAAAATCTTCTCATTTCTGAGTCTTGATTATCGCCTCTGGATCATTTGTTCCCTCAATTGAATCATTTATTGTTGGCTCAGTCGAATTAGACTCTTCGAGTTTCCCTTTTTTCTTGGGCCTGGTAGACTCTTCAAGTTCTTCTGGCTCTGGCGACTGCACATAAAGTAATGAAAACTATCAAAATCATGTCAAATCTAAACAGCCAAGTTTAATATCATAGGGTATATTTAAATTGAGGAGGATTTAATTAGTAGGAGAAGGAAGGAAAGAAAGAGCTTGACAAATTGATGATACTCTGTCATTCCCCTCAATAATCTTAAACCCTAAAAAGCATGAAAGGACAAAATTGAGTTTGCAATGAAATTAAAGGATCGAAACTTACTGGTGGTGGCGAGAGACCGATATAGCACTCGTCAGCTTCGGTAAATGCCTTCAACTTCCAATTAAGACCGTAATCGAAGAGAACTGTGTTAGGGCCGAACACAATGGGCTCTTCATCTTCACCTTCTTTCACAGCTTCTATATGCAGTGCAAGCGCACGATTAACAATCCGTTTAATATTTAAGATCGACACCGCACATCCAGCAGTCGTGCCCACCGCAAACCGACGAATGTAATCGGAATTTTCGACCTCCAAAAACTGTAATCAAATCCAAATTACAAATAGAATAGAATAGAATAATCAATCTCATCCAGAAACACACACAAATTAAATTGGGACTAGTGCTTACCCTAGGAGGACTAGGAGGAGAATCTTGCGGTCGAAATTTATCTTTAGCCATCAATATATGGAGGAATCACAAGGAATTGCCAATACCAACTGCTCTGTTTATTCACTTTGCACAATGCTATGGAATGACTTTGAATTTGAATATATAATAAATTTGATCTTATATTTTTTTTTTTGGTATATTTTTTTTTTATATATTTTTAGGTCAGATTCCAATTTGGTCACATAATTTTTTTTGTTGTAGATTTGGTCCTATATCTTTGGGTCAAATATAAAGTTGGTCCTATATTTTTGAGTCAGGTGCAAAAGTGACTTATATCTTTATAAAAAGATCAATTAACGATTGGTCATTTTGTAAAGATATATGATTAATTCTGCAACATAATCAGAAGATATGAGACCAAATTGGGACCTTTTGCACATATGTGAGATAAAATGATACAGGACCAAATTGAGAATTTAGCAAAAGATGTGGAACCAAATTTGCAAATTTGACCTATAAAAAATCTATTGTTTAAATAATAAAATTAAAAACATGAATCGGAAGAAGTTAATATTGATTAATTTTGAAATTAAATGTGGAGTTATAGGTTTCAGATTTCTTGGGATTCAAAAATGCAATGGGATTACGATCAGATTGCGTGGGTGATTTTATTTTATTATATATTTATATTTATGGGTAATGCTAACGAATGCCCTTAGAGCACTCGTTAAGGTGCATTTATTGTATTTTAAAAATGGAAATTCTACTTTGAAAAAGGAAATTTACCTCAAAATTTTTATTTTTAAATTATTGTTTCATTAAAATTTTCAGGTAAATTTCTTTTTTTAAAGTGGTATTTCCTTTTTAAAATGCAATAAATGCACCTTAACGAGTGCCCTCAGGGCACTCATTAGCATTACCCTATATATATTTTATTTTATTTATCTATCTTATACTATATAGTTTTTTTTTACTAATATAGAAATCTTTTTAAATTGTAAAATTATATAAAGTATTAAATATTGTAAAGTAGTTCTTTTTGGCCCAAAAAAAAGTTAACATCTAAAAGTTTGTATCGGATTTCTTTGGAAGAAAATTTTAAGATAGAAAGTGGGACATGCATACAATTGCGGTTATTTTATTAAAATAATATAAAAAAAACTATTTAAATTTTTAGGACAAAAAAACTATTTAGATATATGGGACACTCAGATGTGGTCCGAGTGTCCCAATACACATGGACCATATATATATATATATCTTATATTATATGGCTCCACCCCTTTCTGGTCGTACATGTTTAAAACTATAGTCAATGAAATTAAAAATAAGAGAAAATTTACTATTTGGTCTCTCTTTCTTTACTAAGTTAACAATTTAGTCCTTTATTTATTTTACATACATATTTGCGTGCCCGTTAGGGCACGCAAAGCCCTAGTATATATATATAAATGGGAGAATGGGGTTGAGAAAGAGAGAGAGGAGAGATCAGCGAAAAAAACCAAAAATAAAAGGAGGAGAGAGAATGTAAAAAAGATGGATATAAGATAGAGTAATTGGTGTATAAGTTTAAGAATTTGGGGTATAGAAATTGAAAATTTGAAAATTAAAATTTAAAAAATTTAACAGTTAAATAAATTTAAATGATCTTAATTAATAATAATATCTTTAGATAATATTTTTTAGTGTAAATTACACTTTGGTACCCTGTGGTTTGACCCTATTTCACTTTAGTACCATGTGGTTTGAAGCCTGACACTTTGGTACTTTGTGGTATTTTCCATTAACACTTTGGTACATTTTGGAGCTATTTTGTAATTTTAACTATAACAAATTTTTTTAAAATTACATATTGACCGCAAAAAATTTTCAAAAAATTCCAAGTAGGTCACTAGATACATATTATCTAGGGACTAAAATGAAAACTTTAAAAAATTACACTTTGGTCACTGGATACATATTGACCCCAATTTTTTTTTTAAAGTTTTTATTTTAATCCTTATATAATATGTATCTAGTGACCTACTTGGAATGTTTTGAAAATTTTTTGGGGTCAATATGTAATTTTTACAAAATTTGTTATAGTTAAAATTACAAAATAACTTCAAATGGTACCAAAGTATTAATGGAGAATATACCAAAGTGTCAGGTTTTAAACTACATGGTACTAAAGTGAAATAGAGTCAAACCACAAGGTACCAAAGTGTAAATTACGCTAAAAAATATTATCTAAAGATATTATTATTAATTAAGATAATTTAAATTTATTTAACTCTTAAATTTTTTAAATTTTAGTCTTCAAATTTTCAATTTCTATACCCCAAATTCTTAAACTTATACACTAATTACTCTATCTTATATCCATCTTTTTTACATTCTCTCTCCTCTTCTTATTTGTGGTTTTTTTCGCTGACCTCTCCTCTCTCTCTCTTTCTCAACCCCATTCCCCCATTTTTATATATATATATATATATATATATAAGGGGATCATCCCCCCAAAAAAATAAAAGCTGTGTCCTAAAAATATTCAAAAAAAAGTCTGCACCCGATGCCACGTGGCATCGGGTGATTGGTTCATGTATATTGGGACACACACGGACCACATTCAAGTGTCCTATATATTTAAATAGTTTTTTTTTCTAAAAATTTAAATACTTTATTTTTTTATATTATTTTAATAAAAAAAACCTACAATTGCAAGGTTGCGTAATTTTTCTTTTTAAGTATTTAATGCCAAAAAATAATAATAAAAGATAACTTTTTAAATCAATCCAAAATGTGCATCAAACCTCATTACTCATTACATGGAATACACTGTATCTAAATTAACCTTTTTTTTTTTGTAAGGATACTAACCCTTCTTTAGGACCAAAATGAAATAAATGTAAAATGTTGAGAATCAAAATAGAACAAAAATAATTTAGGGACAACAATAAAACTTACCTAGTAATTTAGGGACAACAAATGTAAATGATTACATATTCAGAGTATGACGTATTTGACTTAATTAATTAAAAGATATATCAAATAGTGTAATTGGTAGAGCCTCATGTTCAAATTGAAAAAATCTTGACAATTTAACAAAATTCATTGAAAGATCCTAATTAAGTAATTATATGTCAAATCAAATTGAGAATTATAAACTAGAATCGGAAATCACTAAAAATTTGTGAATTTATTGTAAATTCAGCATTGCTGAGGCATTTATTGTTAAATGAGAGAAACAAATAGAGAATCAATCAATTACATTAACGGGTTATTTTTAACAGTGAAATTAAAATCATTTACTAAATAATATTAATGAGTATTAGTGAAAATTAAATTTGAAAAATTTACAAATCTTTGCATATCCAAATATTTTTAAAAAGAAACAAATTTACAATTAGACTATTTTTAAAAATTGTATATAAGTTTATTAAAATTAAATATAAAAAATCAACAACAACTACTTAAAAGTTGTCCAAATAATGTTATCTTTTATATGGAAAATAATGTTGATCGGCTTGACTATTATTTTTTTATACCCATAAATAGTCCATGCAAAATCATATATTGACCTACACGAAAATAATACAACGAAAAAGGTAATAAATATGTGGCATAATTTCGTGTTTGATGTTGGCATAAAAATCATATATGATTGGTCGTTGAAATGATAGGATTGACATGTAGATTTAAATTGGTGATTAAAAAATGTTAAATAAAATGATATTTGACATGGTGCACAGAGATTGGTCGAAGAGTCATAAAAAGTTTTAATGACAATTTAAGACATAGTGTCACGTGACAAGCAAAGACCAGATGTGCTCTGCTTTTAGGCTTTTATATATGATGACGTCTCTTTTATATATAATAAATAAGTTTTGATGATTAAAAGAAGTTGTTGTAAATTCATGTAATTTAAAAATAAAAATAATTTAATAAACAACATTGTCAATTGGGCTTGTGGCGTACGAGTCACCTCGTCCCGCCCTTTAAATAGACGACTTTGAAGAGTGAAAAATAGGCTTACTTAATTTTAATGTAATTTGTAATTACCACTATACCCTCACTCAAAAGGACTTTGGTGACATTTAGCGGACAAAATAGATAGAATAAAAAAAGATACTAATTGCTCGAAATTAAAAAATTGAGAGGTAATTACTGCACAATTTTAAAATTTAGGGATGTTTTGTATAAATTAGAATCAATTCAGAATATAAGAAATCACGATTTGAGAGGAAATTGTGATGATATATGTATAGAGTTGGAGTTGTGTGATTTATTTTAACTAATTAGATCATGGAGGTTATTTATACAATTTTTAAATTTGAAATTAATTTTGCACGATAATCATAATAATTGAATGTTATTATATCAATTTGAGGGTAAAGAATATCTATCAAAATAATACTTATTATATTGCCTTTCGCTTACATGTCATTCACATCGTGGTTGCTTACATTATAAAATAGCAAATATTATAAAAAAAGGAGTAAAAATTTCCAAAAAAAATTATGAATTTATTATTATATATACTTTTTTTTTGTTACATTATTATTATATATACTACACCGTAAAAGTATTGACATACTAATCAAAAAAAGAAAGTCAACATCATTAATGTGATTCTTAATGTGATAAAAAAAAATTTACTACAAATGCGAGGACTGAGGAGTAATACTAATGATTTTTTAAACTTAAATTTAAATTTAAGTAAATTGATTGATTAAATTATTTAAAAGATATTATTTTTTAAAATAATTCAAAATCACTTAAGGATATGTTTCATGATACTTTCTAAAACAAACTTGATTCTGACTCATAAATGATATTCAATCAAATATTTAATAAATAAAATTAAATTTAGATATATATTATTTTGGTAAATACCATGGGTGTCCCTCACCTATCTAGGCAAGTTAAAGCTCTCCCAACAAATATTTGATGTATTTGATAAAACTTAAAAGATATATGATCAACATCTGTGATTGGTGATATAAATATTTGAAATTTTTCATCTAATAATATGTTTGTAGAAGAAAAAAAAATCAAATATCATGGAATCAGAAAATAAAAATATATACAAGAGAAGTTAAAATAAACATAAATAAAAGGAAAAGATATAATAAAATAGATTTAATATAGATAGTTGATTGAGAAAGCAACAATTTGCTTTCCAAGTTCAAAGCTTTTAAACTAAGTTCTCAAATGACTAAGTAATCAGCAACTACTTCCTAAAATTTTTTTAAAAAAGATATGACAACCAAGAAAACTTTCTATTTTCTACCAGATTTGTTCCTTGTATGTTTCGTAGATATGCATTCTTCTGCGTACTGCCTGCACATGAGCATAAAGTAACGAAAATTGTCAGAATCATGTCACTAGTTTAATATGAAATCTAAGCAGCCAAGTTTAATCTCATAGGATATGTTTGAATTTAAGATTAATGAGGAGAAGAGAAGGGAGAGGGAGAAATTAGACACTTCTTCTCCTTATTTAGAAAGTAAGTTGAAGACTTTCACAAATTCAATATACTCCAAATTGAAGTATTTTAGAGGCGGACCTAATTTTCCAAACAAACAAAGAGAAGGTTAGAAAGAAATTAATCTCCACTCCCCTCCACTTATTCAAACAAATCCATAGAGAGAACTGCAGTTTCAAACTGATTTTGATGGATCAGGAGGCTAACAAGTAACAACATTATTTGCTCAACATCCACAAAAAGCATGAAAAGCACAGAAGGACAAAATATAGTTTGCAATCTTAACCCTGATAGTGTTAAAATTTGGGCTAAACTAAGTAAGGCGTGGGGAAGGTCAAAATGTACACAGCCTTATATCTTACAAAGAGACTGTTTCTAAGATTTGAAATCGTGACCTCTTAGTCACTAGGTAACAATCTTACCTGTTAATAAAGAAAACAGTATCAAAGGAAAATTTACTCGTGGCGGCATTTTCAACTGTGAAAAATTAAGGATCTTCAAGTTTGATATATACCTCTTCATCTTCGGTAAATGTCTGCAACTTCCAACCATCACCATAATCGACAAGAACGGAATCAGTGCCGAACACAATGGACTCTTCACCTTCTTTCACAGCTTCTATATGCAGAGCACGCGCAAGCCTACCCATCACTTTCCTATTTATGACCGACACCGCAAATCCAGCAACGGTGCCATCCGTAAACCGAAAAGTTCTATTGGAACTTTTGCAAAAGACCTCGAAATACTGTACCAATAATGAAATCACAAGTGCAAATAAAATAGAATAATCAATCTGATCCAGAAACACAAAGATATTGGGAGAAAGCGCTTACCGGACGAGGAAGGTGCGTCATCGACACAAGAAGAAGAAGAAGGTGCGTGTTTTTCACTTTTTCGGTTCTGCAGATCTGGAAGGAGGTGAGAGATCAAATTGTCAAAGATAAATTACTCATGAAAAATAAGCGCCTAAATAAGCGCCCAAATATATATATAAGGTTAAAGAGAACTTTTGGTCCCAAAACTTTGGTAAAGGTTTCAATTTGGTCCTATAACTTTTTTTATTGTAATTTTGGTCCCATAACTTTGGCAAAGGTTTCAATTTGGTCCCATAATTTTTTTTTTGCAATTTTGGTCCCATAACTTCTAAAAACGTCTCACCGTTGGTCCAAGTTGATTTCCATTTGTTTCATAACTTCACTCATATTTACTACCTCATCATCCAACTCAGTATGTCAAATCATTTTTAGCAGCAGATAATGGATGGAAATCATTATTGGGACCAACGGTGAGACATTTTCAAAAGTTATGGGACCAAAATTGCAACAAAAAAGTTATGGGACCAAATTGAGACCTTTGCCAAAGTTATGGGACTAAAATTGCAATAAAAAAAGTTATGGGACCAAATTGAAACCTTTGCCAAAGTTATGAGACCAAAAGTGCACTTTAACCTATATATAATAAAAAGGAATGAGTTTTAATTACGACAAAACTAACAACTCCTTCCCTGAATTTTTTTAGTCCTTGAAAAACGATGATGTCAAAGAATAGGGTGCTTAGTGCTGATAAGTTGCTTCATGTGAAGAGGGAATTGGACTTCCCAAATGATTTTTTGGTTAATTTGGTTCCTCGGTACCCGCAGTATTTTAGGTTAATTGGATGTTCTGGGGAGGAAAAATTCTTTATTGTCCACACCACACTATTTCATTTTGTTATTTGAGTATAATTGAATAATAGATATTTTAATAACAAAAGGCATCGTTATATAATGAAAAAAATTAAAGGAAATTAATAGAAAAAAGAAAAATAAATTTTCATACTTTTATACTTTATTTAAAATTAAAAAAATATTAGATCTTTAAGTATATCTATCCTCTAAATGAGTTTTTTAAAATTTTACTCCTATAATAAATTTAACTAGATCTCAAGATATATATAATAATTTATTACTAAGAATATTTTGACTGTTTTTCTAATAATATATTTATTTTTATTATTAAAAATAAAAATAAATTTTCATACTCTTAATTTAAAATTAAAAAATATTAACATCTTATAGTATATATATATCCTCTAAATGAGATTTTTTTTTTAATTTTACTCCTACAATAAATTTAATTAGATCTCAAGATATATATAAAAATTCATTACTAAGAATATTTTGACTGTTTTTCTAATGATATATTTATTTTAATTGTTAAAAAGTATAATATATATATAAAGTAAATACAAATTTATACTACGTGATATTCCCTCTGTCCTAAAATATCTGCTTTTTGTCCCAAAATATCTGATGTTTTATAATATCAAGAGAACATTAATTATTTTTTTACCGTTCTATCCCAATTAAAAGTCAAAACTATTAAATGAGTGTGAGTAAGTAGAAGTAATTTAATGATGGCAATTTAGTCTTTTAACTCATATTTCTCTTTATTTTAGATAAATTAATCATTTTCTTGGTCTATACGTATTTACTTGAAAAAGCTAATATTTTGGGACACATGGAGTAAATATAACGCGTGCAACAACGCCAAATTTTACTAGTATATAATAAAAAGGAATGAGTTTGAATTAAGAGAAAACTATCAACTTGGTCCCTGAATTTTGGACGGGCTGACTAATAGGTCCCTGGATTATCCGAATTGTACAAGTCGGTCCTTGAATTTTCAAAATGCCAAATAGATCCCTCCGCCTTATTAGTGTTTCAAAAAACTTACGTGTACATAACGGACGCTGATGTGTCTCGTTATGTCCACGTTAGCACCCGTTATCTTAAAAAAAAAAAAACTGTCACGTCAATAAAAAAGCGACACATCATCATTTCGTCATTGCACTTATAGGTCCCTGACCCATTTTTATTCCATTATTCTAAACCCAAACTTCTTCAAAACATTCTAATTTAGTCCTTAAACCCCAAACCATAAAACCTAAACCCTAAACCCTAAAACCCCAAAACCTAAAAAAAGTTTGAGTTGAACAATTAGGTCCTTGGCCCATTTTTATTCCATTATCCTCAATTCCCCCTCTTTTTCATCATCTTCACTCATTTTATTCCCAAATCCTCAAAATAAAATTGTAAAGTGTCCCAAAACTCTTTCAAACATTCCAATTTAGTCATTAAAAATATTAAAAACTTTAAACCTTAAAACCCTAAACCTCTAAACCAAAAATCCCTACAACTTAAATTTTTTTTAATCTTCATCTTCATCCAATTTAGACCCTAAAACCCTAAATCCCTAAACCTCCTAAAACTTAATTGTCTTTTTAATCTTCACTTCATCTTCCCAGATTATTATTATTTTTTTTTAAAATTCATCATCTTCATGAATTGATTGTGCTGACTAATTTGTTTGACGATCAAACTCCTCCTGATGTAAACTTGGTAAATAGTTTCATAGGAGAATTCAATGCCTTTTTGGGAAATGTTCCTCCTCAAGTGTTACTGCTTTCAAGTTTGCATATTCTGTGGTCACCTAGAGCGAATCTTGGTGGAAGGTTGCCTACCCAAATGACGATTCGCCGGAAAATACCATTTTCCAGCGTCATTTTTGGCAACCAAAATGTTGATTAGGATCGAATCAGGGAGAAGACTGGATTTATGATCTCAGATATTGAAAATGGAAAATGATCGACACCGAAAAGCAAGAATTTGAATCCGCCATGGGAGAGGTTTGTAGAAGAAAGAGGAAGATGATGTTGATGATTAGGGATTAGGGTTTTAGGATTTTAGGGTTTAGGGTTTTGGGATTTTAGGGTTTAGAATTTTTATTATTTTTAAGGACTAAATTGGATGAAGATGAAGATTAAAAAAATTTAAGTTTTAGGTGTTTATGGTTTAGGATTTTAGGATTTAGGGTTTAGGGACTAAAATAAATGAAGATGATGAAAAAGAAGGGAAATTGAGAATAATGAGATAAGAATGGGTTCAGGACCTAATCGCTCAACTCAGACTTTTTTTAGGGTTTAGGGTTTAGGGTTTGGGGTTTGGAGTTTAAGGTTTAGGGTTTTAAATATTTTTAAGGACTAAATTGGAATGTTTGGAAGAGTTTTGCGACATTTTACAATTTTATTTTGAGGATTTGGGACTAAAATGAATGAAGATGATTAAAAAGAGAGGGAATTGAGAACAATGGAATAAAAATGGGTCAGAACCTATAAGTACAATGACGAAATGCTGATGTGTCGATTTTTTATTGACGTGGCAGCTTTTTTATTTTTATTTTTTTTTAAGATAACGGTGCTGATAGGGGTGAGCATCGGTTCGCTTCGGCTCGGTTTCTCTATTTTTTTGAACCGAACCGATGTAATTGGATGGTCAAAATAGGCATCCAATTTATCCATAAAATTTTGGACATTCGAACCAAACCAAACCGATCATGATCGGTTTGATTTGGTTTGGTTGGTCGATTTTTGTGTATATTTTTTTAAAAAATCAGATTTCTAAAATTATAATTTCATACAAATTATAATATATATAGGCATTCATATATTGCCAAGTATATGCAACATATGACTTTCTAATTAATTTTTTGAATTAATCTATCTGATTTCAAATATGAGATTTCTTTAAATCTAAAATTCTATAACATTCATAATTTCATAATAAAATCCATTATAAATTTATGATTTCATAGTTCTTATAAAACACTAAAATAAAATTGGAGGGTTAATTAGTGGCCCAATGAATGAGATTGATAAGTATGTTCATTTTATATATGGAAGTATTTTATTTATAGAAATATTATATATATAAAAATATATATATGCTTGGTTTTATTGGATGGTTCAGTTGACCATCAATTTGTAAAATAAACCGAACCAAACAAGTTTGGTTCTTACATTTCTCATCCAAACCATCCAAATTTTAATCAGTTTTCGTCGATTTGGATTGGTTTGGATCGGTTGAAATGGGATGGAATCGGTTTTGCTCACTTCTAGGTGCTGACGTGGACATACATATCAGCGTCCGTTATGTACACGTCAACTTTTTTGTAACGACAATATGACAGAGAGACCTATTAGTATGACATTTTGAAAATTCGGTGATCGACTTGTACAATTCAAATAATTCAGGGACCTATTTGTCAGCCCATCCAAAATTCAGGGACCGAGTTGCTAATTTTCTCTTTTGAGAGCATTATTAATAAAGTTTATAATTCAAGAAACTTTTATATATTAATTTCAATGAATTAGTTTTGAATTGTCATTATCCCCCACCACAATTTGGCCATCATAGAATGTAAAAGCATGTTTGGTTGCTTTATTTCTTATTTCTATTTTTATTGAAAATAAGAAATATGATTGAAAATGTATTTTGTATAGTTTTTTTAATATATTTTTTGAAAATATTTCTTAAAATAGACGGAAAGAAATGTCAAAAAGACATTTTCAATATTTTTAAAAATAAAATTGTATATTTTGCAACTTTACACAAAAAAATAAACTATTTAATCATGTTAATATCATCATTCAATAATAATCAAACTTAAAAACATATAAAAATTAATGTTATTCAAATTAACATAATTTAAATATGAATAAAAGTGAATTTTTTGACTTTATAAAATAAACATGTTTTTTAAATATTAAAAATTTATAAATGAAAATATAAAAGAAAAATAGGATTACTAATAATGTTACCTATTTTTTCACTAAATTAGAACTATAGTTGTTATAAGTTTTGAAAATTGAAAAATAGTACCATTTGGTTTAAGGAGATGTTTCCTTTTTTTATTTTTCGCTTTCGTTCCTAAATTTTAAATACTTAAGACATATTTTTGTTTTATAAAGTCAAAAAATTATTTTTATTTATATTTAAATTATGTTAACTAAAATAATGCTAATTTTTATATGCTTTTAAGTTTAATTATTAATAAATGATGATATTAACATGATTAAAATAGTTTACTTTTGTATAAAGTTGTAAAATATCAAAAGCTTATTTTTGGAAATACTGAAAATGTCTTTTTGACGTTCTGCACTATCCAAAACATATTTCCAGTCCTATTTTTTGTTTTCAGTAAAAAAATGAAAATATGAAACAATGCAACCAAAGAGGCCCTTACTGCTAGGGATGTGCAAAAATGAGTCTACCCGATCCAACCTAATTGAACCTGCCTGTAAATGACGAGTTCGGTCATGACGGTTTTGTTAGTCGAGTAATATCGAATTCAGTTTTTCAAGAAAAGACGATCTGATCCTGTTATCTGATTGACCGCTCAAACCTGCCTAAAACACAACCCGACCGATTGAAGAAAGAAAAGGGGAAAAATTTGTGTCGTTTGGTTAATACTGAAGAATGAAGACTACAATGGCAATTCAGATCTAGATCTACGATGACAATAGTCTCACTCTCTCACTCTTACTCTCACATCACAGTGTCTCATAAGTGTACAAGATGTGAATTGAAGATGAAGTGAAGCGCTGACGTCGAAGCTCTAATTCCACTGTCAAGATTTAAAGCTCCATTGTCGCCGCAAAAAGAACTATGGAAGTCTCGAAGTGGAAGGGTTCATGATAATGACGATACAGGGAGAAGGCTTAATTTGAGTTTTATTGGAATGACTTTTTTTATTTATTTANTCATGATAATGACGATACAGGGAGAAGGCTTAGGACCTGTTTGGGAACCTATCATCCCAAACTCATCCATCCTATTCTAATCCTAATCTCAACCTAAAATTAGATGAACAGTCCAGTTTGGGTGTTTGTGTGGCACATAATCTCAGCTCATATCATCCAAATCATCATCTCATCCAAATCATCATCCCATTTATCATACATAACATATCCCTACTCAAATACCTATAATTACCTATATTCTAATACAAATATAAAAAAAACTATTTAGCAAAATAGTAATTTTCAATGCCCTCATTTATTACACTTACAACTTTCTCTCT
>QANZ01045835.1:69579-84589 GCA_003254925.1 Chamaecrista fasciculata | reverse complement strand
AATTTCATAAATAGACCCCATTATTAATGATTGGGGTTTTCTACAAGGCCCGAGTTATCATTTACACATGTTAGAGATTGATTAATTGGAATAGTTCGAATTTATGGACCAAATTGTATGTCAAAAAATAATTCCAATATTATTTTCATTTTGGCCCATAATCTCATCCACTTGGATTTGGATTGACCCCTAACCCTCAATCCAAAATTTTCTCATCCTCACAATTTCCAATACCATATCACACTTCCCAATATCATCTCATCTTAATATTATTTCAATCAAAACACAACCAAACACTTATCATCTCATCTCATTATCTCCATCTCATCTCATTATTTCCTACCATTTCTACCCCTATACAAATTACAAAAATCCATAAACTTAATTTTACCAACCACAATCATTACATACCCTTTTATATAATTTCACACCCTATTTAACATCATTATCACTAAAATCACCCAAACACCAATACATCATCTCATCACTTCCAATTATAAAATAATCTCATCCCATCCATTTGGATGAGATTGGATTAAAATTAACTTGCTCCCAAATGGACCCTTAGAGTCCGTTGGTAGAGTGTAAAGTGGGGGTATATAAAGTAAATGCACGGATTCCAATACTTTCAGGTGTTTGGTATGACAATTTGAGTTATGTAAAGTGGATTACAATGTAAAGGCATTTACATTACATAAGCCATTTTTCTTTACTTCACATTTCTGATGTAATTCAAGTTTATCTAGGGAATTATGGTAGAATTCCTAATTTGCCGCTCTCACTCCCATCTCATTTTCTTCCACCACCACCCACCACCCACCACCACCACCACCACCCACCAATTTTTTTTTAGGATTTAGGTTAGGGACCTTTTTTGTATATAAAGAGGGACCTTTTTGTAAATAAAAAAGTAATTTTGTGGTGATTGTGTGAAGGACATTTTTGTCATTTTCTTTTTATATCTATTTTACTTTCTCTCCCTTAACTTTTTATACCAAACACTTTAAATCTTTACCTACTTTACATTCCCTCAACTACTTTTCTTTCCCTCATAATTTTTCTATTGTAAAACACTTTACTTTACGTATCTATTTAGGTACCAAACGGACCTTACTGATTTGTAAAGGATGGAGGACTATTAAAATTGATTTATATATACATCTTTTTGTTGTTATACATAATTTTTTTAGATTTTAAAATTTAAAAAGTACTTATACACCGATATTTTCTAAAATAAATTTTATACCAGTTGACCAGTTTAGCCCGCGAATTCAAATATTTGAGTATAAAGTATAAACAATTAAATTAAAAATAGTCAGTAAACGAGTCTACCTATTTCGACCCGTTTAAATATTTGGTCACCGAAAGGAGGAGCAAGACAACTCTGTCTTTCTCTCTCATGCGGCCAATCTCTCTATGGGTTAATGTTTTGAATTTTAATATAATGAGCTTTATACCCTCATTGAAAAGGACTTGGGTGACATTTAACGAATAGAATAGATAGAATATAGGGTAAATTACAAATGAAGTATCTGTGGTTAGGCCGAATCTCACATCACTGCCGTGTGATTTCAAAAATTGCACTTTAGGTATCAGAGATATGCGTCGTTTAGCAATTAGGGTACCTGTAGATTGTAGTTTTATTCCGTCAATTTTAACAGAAAATGATGATGTGGCGCTCACGTGAGTCAGTTAAAAATTAAATTTTGGTCCCCGAACTATGGGATAAGTTTCACTTTGGTCCTAAAACTATTTTTTATTTCATTTTGGTCCTCAAACTTTCATATTTGTTTCGTTTTTCGTCCCAAAAATGTTATTTCATATGGTTTACGCTGCTATTTCGAACCTAAATAATTCAGATGAATCATTTCTCTCTCAAATATAGGAGTAATCACGGGCTGGACTTGAGACCCAACCCAGTTAGACTAAGGGCAGGCCATCGGGCCTGGCGGAGCCAAACTAGGTTACTTCATTTTTTTAAAAAAAAAATCATATTTTTTTATTTAACCCATTTATTTATTTTATGTATTTTTTATGTTTTTGTTCACCCCTACTCAAATACGTAATAATAAGTGAGTTAAAAAAGAGGGGAAGAGAGATTTTCATTCTTAATTACAAATTGGAGAAAAATTTGTGGTTAATTTTTATCTCTAATTTATGACTAAGAATAATGGTGAAAGTTTAAGGACAAAAATGTGAAAGTTTAAGGACAAAAATGAAACAAAAAATAGCTTTTATGACCAAAATGAAACTTACCCCATAGTTTGAGAACTAAAAATGAGATTTTAACCTTGTAGTGGAAAACAACGACATGCAAGAGAAACCAACGGTTAAGATGCAATAGAAATCGACGGTTAAGATACATTGGAAATCGATGGCTAAGATTGCGCCACGCTCGCATTTTCTCTTCAAATTAACGGAACAAAAACAAAGGTACCATAATTGCTAAACGGCACACATCTCAGGTATCTAAAGTGCAATTTTTGAAACCACAAGTACTTAATTTATAATTTACCCTAGAATATATTGAGAAATGTTTTCTGCACAATTTTAAAATTTAGGAATGTTTTGTATAAAATAAACCTAAAACTCTGTGGAATTTTGTCCAAACATAATTTTTAAATTTGAAATTAATTTTGCACAATAATCATAATAGTTGAATGTTATTAAATATCAATTTGAGGGTAATGAATATCTATCAAAATAATACTTATTATATTGCCTTTTGCAAAAATAGCAAATATTATAAAAAAGGAGTAAAAATTACCAAAAAAATTATATGAATTTATTATTATATATACTAAACCGTAAAAGTATTGACATACTAATCAAAAAATGAAAGTCAATAACATTAATGGGTGATTCTTAATGTCATTAAAAAATTATTTACTACAAATGCGAGGACTGAGGAGTAATACTAATGATTTGTTCAACTTAAATTTAAATTTACGAAATTGATGGGTTCTAGCCAAAAAAAAAATTGATGGGTTAGATTATTTAAAAAATATTATTATTTTTGAAATAATTCAAAATCACTTAAGGATATGTTTCATGATACTTTCTAAAACAAACTTGATTCTGATTTTTATCAATCATAAATGATATTCAATCAAATATTTAATATATAATATTAAATTTAGATAAATTTGATAAAACTTTAAAGAGATATATATATATATATATATTGACATCTGTGATTGCTGATATATTTGAATTTTGTCATCTAATAATATATTTGTAGAAGAAAAAACAAGATCAAATATCATGGAATCAAAAAATAAGAATATATACGAGAAGTTAAAATAAACATAAATAAAAGGAAAAAGATATATTAAAATAGATTTAATATAGATAGTTGATTGAGAAAACAACAATTTGCTTTCCAGCTTCAAAGCTTTTCAATTAAGTTCTCAAATGACTAAATTAAGTTCTCAAATAACTAAGTAACCAAGAAAACTTTCTATTTTCTACCAGACTTGATCACTTGTTCCTCATATGCTTCTAAGAGATCAAGCTTTAATAATTACTACTGAATCGTACATTCTTCTGTATAATTTCTGCACATGAGCATGAAGTAACGAAAATTGTCAGAATCATGTCACTAGTTTAATATGAAATCTAAGCTGCCAAGTTTAATCTGATAGGGTATGTTTGAATTCAAGATTAAGAAGGAAAAAAGAAGGGAGAGGGAGAGATTTGACACTTCTTTCCAATAAGTAAGTTGATGAGCTTCACAAATTCAATATACCCCAAATCGAAGTATTTTGGACTTGGAGCTATTTTTCCAAACAAATCCATAAAAGTATCTGCAGTTTCAAAATGATTTTGATGGATGAGGAGGCTCACAATCACAAGTAACAACAAAATTTGCTCAACATCCACAGAAAGCGTGAGAAGCAGAGAAGGACAAAATTTAGTTTGCAAACTTAACCCTATTAGTGTTAAATTTTGGGCTAACGCATAAAAAAAACAGTATCAAAGGAAAATTTACTGGTGGCGGCATTTTAATCTGTGAAAAATTAAGGATCTTCAAGTTTGATATATACCTCATCATCTTCGGTAAGTGTCTGCAACTTCCAACCATGACCGTAATCGACAAGAACGGCATCAGTGCCGAACGCAATGGCCTCTTGACCTTCTTTCACAGCTTCTATATACAGAGCACGCGCAAGCCCATTCTTCAGTTTCCTATTTATGGCCGACACTGCAAATCCAGCAACGGTGCCCTCCGAAAACCTAAAAGTTCTATTGGAACTTTTGCAAAAGACCTCGAAATACTGTACCAATAATGAAATCGCAAGTGAAAATAAAATAGAATAATCAATCTGATCCAGAAACACAAAGAAATTGGGAGAAACCGCTTACCGGACGAGGAAGGTGCTCCATCAACCCTAGAAGAAGAAGAAGTGTTTTTCGGTTCTGCAAATCTGGAAGGAGGTGAGAGATCAAATTGTCAAAGAAAATTACTCATGACAAATAATATGCGCCCAAATATATATATAATAAAAAGGAATGAGTTTGAATTACACTTAAGAGAGCATTTTTAATAAAGTTTATAATTTAAGAAACTTTTATGTATTAATTTCAATGAATCAGTTTTGAATTCATAAAATAATAAACAAGTTAAACAAAAAATATGATTTTTTTTTTAAATTAAGTAGCCGAGTTTAGCTCGATCGAACCCAATGGCCTGGACTGAGTCAAACCGGATCAGGTTTTAGGTCCGGCATAAACCATGATTCATCTTAATTATATAGGTTAGAAATAACGACGTAAACTATATGAAATAACATTTTTGGGACAATAAACGGAACAAATATGAAAGTTTGAGGACCAAAATGAAATAAAAAATAGTTTTAGGACCAAAATGGAACTTATCCCATATTTCATGGACCAACATTTGATTTTTCACAAAGTCACGTGAGCGCCACAACAATGCATTCCTCAAGTACTAAAAGTAAGATTTTTTAAACCACACCACAAGTCATGTGAAATTCAACCTAACCATAAGTATTTAATTTATAATTTACTCTCGACTTAATTACAAAAAAAAAACTTGTATTCAAATTTGACATTATATGAAAAATGAAAATTATATTATTCTAGGGGAATAATTGGGTCATATGTGTTGATGATTTGACAAGCATTTCAGTCATGGCAATACTCGTGTGAGTTTGATTGCTTAAACAAATCGATATCTATTTTTATTTTTTTTATTTTATTCGAATCACTTGCTTATCTTCAATAAGGAGAAGATATTATTTAAGTATATTGATTGGTTAGATTGTTTAAAAGATATTATTTAAAAAAACTTTTTTTAAAAAATAATTCAAAATCATTTTTAATAATAGGTTTCATGATACTTTCTAAAACGATATGAATGATATTCAATCAAATATTAGAAAGATATAGTAAAATAGATTTTATATAGATAGTTGATTGAGAAAGTAAAAGCTTAAAGTAACTACTTCCTAAAAGTTTTCTGAGAAGATATGACAATAATAATAAATAAATAAATCTTCTCTTTTCTAAGAGACTTGATCACTTCTTCCCTCCTGCTTCGAATCATTTATTCGTCTAAACTCTTCAAGTTTTGACATTATCCACTGCACATGTGCATAAAATAACAAAAACTATCATAATCAAATCAATGATTTAATATGAAATCTACGCAGACAAGTTTAATCCTATAAGGTAGATTAATGAGGAGTAGGAAAAAAGATGGGGAGAGATTCCGAAAGAAAGAGTTTCTTTCACAAAATCAACAGATTCCAAATTTGAATATTTTGGAAGAACTACTTTTTTAAACAAAGGAGAGAATTTCTCCCTCTCCAATCATACAAATTAAACAAGTCGATAGAAGAGAAGTGTAGTCTCAAAATGATTTTGATGGAACACTAATATAAGTAATATCATACAGAAGAGGAGGCTAACAATGCAAGTAACAACATATTTTGCTCAAGATCCATAGAAAACATGAGAAGCAAGGAATGACAAAATTTAGTTTGCAATCTTAACCCTAATAGTGTCAAAACTTGGTTAATAAAATTAAAAAAAAAAAAACAAAAACAAAAACACTAATTCTCCCGATTTAGATCATTCATAGTGAGGAAATTGTGATGATACATGTATAGAGTTGGAATTGTGTAATTTATTTTAACTAATTAGATCTAGAGGTTATTTAATACAGTTTTTAAATTTAAAATTAATTTTGCACAATAATCATAATAATTGAGAGTAATGAATATCTATCAAAATAAAGCAACTTTGAGCTCTTCAAGAGTGGGGAGAGCCTCAAGACGCTCCAATTTATCCTGCTCAACTCTAGCAAAACTGTTATTCGTCACCAAAGGGCTGCGAGACATCACATCTTCCGAAAAAAGCTGATTATAATAATTGACAACCAGATTCTGAATATCCCCAACATCCTCTATCCAGGTACCACTTGCATCTTTAAGCATTTTAATTATGTTCCGTCTTCTTCTGATTATAGTCTTGGTGTGAAAGTAGCGAGTATTCCTGTCACCCTTTTAAAGCCACTCACTTCTAGATTTCTGTTGCCATAAGATTTCCTCTTGGTTGAGAACCAAATTGAGCTCTCTACTTAAATCAGATTCAAGCTTTTGTAAAAATCTATTCTTATAAAAATCCGTCTGACGTTGTATGCCCATAAGCTGGTTCATAAGCCTCAGCTTCCTTCTTTCAATGTGGCCAAACACTTCTTTATTCCATATTTTAATTTTTTCAGTAAAATTGCTAACTCTTGGGTTCCAATCATGACAGGAATTCCAATTATCAACAACAAACTGCTTAAAAGAGTCATGCGTAACCGATGCAGCCTCAAAACGAAATGGTTTCAGGTTAGCTCTAGGAGCGGTACCCTCAAGTTGAAGAAGAGGGTGGTGGTCAGAGTAATTTCTGGGGAGCACTCTAACTGTGGCTTCTCCAAATTCTAGCCTCCAAGTTTCATTACACAAGAGACGATCAAGTCTCTCAAAGACATGCTCATAATGCCCAAGCTTCGGCCCACACCAAGTAAAGAAGGGCCCTTCAACATCCACATCAATGAGACTAGTTCTATCAATCCATTCAGCAAACTTCCTTCCCCTATTAGGATCAAAAGGAGCGCCCCACGCCTTCTCTAAGGATTTCACTAAAATCCCCTATAATAGCCCAAGCTTCTGTGTCACTAGGCCTTAAATTGTAAATGTTGTCCCAAAGTTGTTGTCTTGCATGGTTGAGGACTAGCATATATTGTACGTAGTTAGCCACCAATTTTTGTTGTTGTAGGCAATATTAACATGGATGTAATTCTGATGAGATAGAATTTAAAATAGTAATTGTGGCAGGATTCCAAGCAATCCAAATTCCTCCTGCACGACCTTGCCCATCTTGGCACAAGCATTCCCTGAAACCCAAATTAAAAAACATGGTTTTAGCATTATGTGAACCACACTTTGTCTCCAAGATAGCAACAAAATGTAACAATGTAATTCTTAAAATTTCTTTGAAAATTGGGATTACCAGCACCCCTGCAATTCCAAATAAAAAATTTCATAAACACAAAATTAGAGTAAAGTAATGAACAAACAAAACCCATTAAGAAGCATAAGCAGCTTCCTCCATATTATCATCATTATGCTCCTCATCCTCCCATGTTTCAGGTACGAACTCAGGAGTATTATTCTCTATAGGCTTCTCATTATGTGGGTCATTAAGTAAGTCAGGGGTCTTCCCAGCTCACTACCATCCCCTTTTTCATTAATTGTTTGTCTAGGCCCAATGGTGCCTTTTTCATGCCCATGCCGATTGGGTCTAGAATTTTTTTCCAAGTCTTGGCTACCACCCTCATAATTATTACTACTAATTATTTGATCACTCTCAATTGGGTCACTCCTAGTTGCAATATGTCGTGGTCACTCCTAATTATTTGATCACTCTAAGGCACCGTTTGGTAATATTGCAGGTATGTAAAGGAAAGGGTTTTACAAGGGAAAAATTGTGAGGGAAAGGAAAAGTAGTTGAGGGGATGTAAAGTAGGTAAAAATTGAAAGTGTTTGGTATAAAAAGGTATGGGAGGGAAAGTAAAATAGATATAGAAAAAAATGACAAAAATGTCCTTCCCACAACCACCACCAGACCGCCGCCTACCACCGCCGTCCACGGTGGTCGGCGCCGCCGTGCACGGTGGTCCACGGTGGTCGGCGCCGCCGTGAACGGTGGTCGGAGCCACCGTCCACGGTGGTCGGCGCCGCCGCCGCCGTTCACCATTTGGGGAGGAGATGAGATGGGAGTGAGAGGAGCAAATTAGGAATTCTACCATAATTCCCTAGGTAGACTTGGATTACATCAGAAATGTGAAGTAAAGAAAAATGGCCTATGTAATGTAAAGCCCTTTACATTGTAATCCACTTTACATCCCTCAAATTACCATACCAAACACATGAAAATCTTGGAGTTTGTGCCCTTTTACAATGTAAAAGTGTTTGCTGTTGTACCAAACGGAGCCTAAGAAATATTGCTTCCCATCTACTTTAAATTTTGAAATGAGAGGCTTTGAAATATCAATCTCAATACAGACCCTAGCAAATTTCCCCCTTGACTGTGAATTGAAGTCGTTGTTTTATCTACTTTAACAGTTTTCCCAATACGATTACCAAAACTTGTAAGAAACTTATTATCATAATAGTCAAATGGAAGCTTTGGGAATCTGACCCAAGCCGCCACAGATTTAATTGCATCAGTAGCTGGATCAAAACCTGTAAACCAACGTCTTACAGTTAGGTAATGATAAAAAATTAGCCAAAGGCCCTCATACAAAGCAAAATTATAATCATCATCAGTTGAAAATGTAACAAGGTAATATTCATTATCAAAATCAACAATTGAAATAACCCCCTTTCTTGTCCATAGTTGATTCAATCTTTTCTCCAGAAAGGTGAATCCTACTGACTTCCCTAGGAGTTTGATTATCAGAGTGCGTTTGAGAGGTATGCCCATTCTTTCCCTCTCCGTTTTTGATATAGAAACAATTAAACTTGACTTTTTCTCCTCTGGGTCCTCGTCGTAGTTAAATCCCTCATCAGTATTTGCAGTAGAATTTGGCAGTTGGTTAGATTGTTTAAAAGATATTATTTTTTAAAAATAATTCAAAATCACTTAATGGCATATGTTTCACCATACTTTCTAAAACAAACTTTATTTTTATCAATAATGAATGATATTCAATTAAATATTTAATTTTTAATATTAAATTTAGATATATTTAATAAAAGATTATGATTAAGATATGTGATTACTGATATGAATATTTGAATTTTTTTCATCTAATAATGTGTTTGTAGAAAAAAAAATGTCAAATATGGTGGAATCAAAAAATTAAAAATAAACACAAGAGAAGTTAAAATAAACATAAATCAAAGGAAAAGATAGTAAAATAGATTTAATATAGATATTAGAGGGAAAGAGTTGATTCCTTCACAACTTCAACATATCTCAAATTGGGATATTTTAAATGAGTACAATGAGTGACGCAGAGGATGTACCACATAGGTTTGATCTCAGTATCTCCATCCTCTTTTTTTGGGTTCTTGAGTTTTCCACCGTCAAGCTCTTTAGATGAGTCTCTTTCTATTTTTTGGCCAAAATAAAAAAAAAGCAAAGAATGACAAAATTTATTAGTTTGCAATCTTAACACCAATATTGGAAAAAATTGGGGGTAATGCGCTTTTAATGCGCTTTCCAGTTATAACAACTTTGACATTATATCCAAAATGAAAATTATATTATTCTACTTTATCGTTTGATTCAATTGCTTGTCTTGTCAAATTTTGCGGATCCAAGATTTACCCAACAATATTGGACGTATTTACAGCAATTCCACTGTTCCACACACCCTCTTCGAAAATCTCATTTTTAAGACTTAATTATATACATTTTTTTTAATTTGATCCTTCACATTTTATTATGTTTTTTTAATTGAATGAAATCAATTTATATTAAACGAAATCAATATCAGTATCTCCATTATTTCTGGTCTTATAATTAAAAAAAAAAAAGAAGAGAAAACCTACTTGTCAACAATTTAGTCTCTCTAAATTATGGGAAACTACAACTCCAATTTTATATACTTTCGTCTATGTTTTGGTCCCTGAGCTGTTAACTATCAGTTAACTTAAGGATCTAACCGTTAAGTGATGATGTGTCACCGTTAAGTGCTGAGTTGGCTCTCAAATCATCTATCATACTCATAGTTCATTTTACCCATCAACTAATATAATTAAATTAAAAAAATGAAAAATTGATGAACTTGACAATTAATCTACTCATTTTATCATATCGTTCCCCCTCCTCCTCATCATCATAATGGAGATTTTGTTTCTGTCAATGATCACGCCACTCTTAACGAAATAAATAGAGTAAACTAACAATTTGATCATTGAAAGATCACTGAATTGACAACTTGGTTCCTGAAAGATCGAAATATACAATTTAGTCCCTGAAAGATCACAATGATATACTAATTAGTCTTTTTCATAGACTAAATAGTATATCGTTTTAATCTTTCAGGGACTAAAAAGTACACTCAAGGACCGAGTTGTCAGCTCGATGATCTTTCAAGGACCAAATTGTTAGTTTACTCAATATCATGGAATCAAAAAATAAAATATATACAAGAGAAGTTAAAACAAACATAAATCAAAGGAAAAGATATAGTAAAAAAATCTGTAACTACTTCCTAAAAGTTTTCTAAGAAGATATGACAATAAAAAAAAATCTTCTCTTTGCTAAGAGACTTGATCACTTGTTTCCTCATGCTTGGAATTGTTTATTTGTTTATACTTTTCAAGGGTTGACAATAAAGAATTTAATGTAAGAGGAGTTTGAGAGAGAGTCTTGGTGGGCGGTGATTCTTCATATTTTGAATATGGAGGAAATTCCACATCGAGTTCACTAACTGTCTGCAACGTCCAACCATCACCGTAAT
The DNA here is from genome assembly GCA_003254925.1 of Chamaecrista fasciculata. NCBI lineage: Eukaryota > Viridiplantae > Streptophyta > Magnoliopsida > Fabales > Fabaceae > Chamaecrista > Chamaecrista fasciculata. The sequence continues at coordinate 73,602 of QANZ01045835.1, read as the reverse complement.
CGACAAGAACACAATCAGGGCCAAACACCCTTGTTTCACAGCTTCTATATACAGAGCATTATCATATTCTTCATAATCTTCTTCATAACTCAGTTTCCTATTTATGACCGACACCGCAAATCCAGAAGTGGTGCCATTTGCAAACCGTTTAGTAGTATAGGAAGATGTACAAAAGACCTCCAAATACTGTATGTACGGTACCAAGAATTAATGAAATACAATGCGAATTGCAAATCAAATCAAATCAAATAGAATGAATAATCAATCTCATCCACAAACATATGACACAAATTGGGAGAAATTAAAGCGCTTGGAGGAAGTTGCGTTCCAAGTCTATCATCTTCAGTAATTGCTTTCAGTGAATCACTAATTGTTCTGCATAAAAACATACATGAATCTATGTATATATAGAGTATAAGAGAACAAGTTACGGAAGAAGTTCATTAATGTTTAATTAAATGCAATGGGATTACGATAAAATTGAGTGGGTGATTTAATTTTATTATATATTTATATTTTTTTAATTGATTTATTTATCTTATACTATATAGTTTTTCTTTACTATTATAGAAATCTTTTTAAATTGTAAAATTACTAATAAAATTATATTTGGCCACTATATCAAGAAGTAAATTCAAAGATATATATAAAGAGATAGGGAATCACGATTTAGTATCAAATAATGAAGATTCTCAATATTCAAATTTAGTCATTTAAAATTGAAATAAACATTTAAATTCTAATATATTCAAAACCCTAAAAATAATAACATTTTCAAATAGGATAAATTTTAGTTAAATTATAATCAACTCAGAATCTAAGAAATCGTGATCTGGGAGAAAATTGTGATGATACATGTGTAGACTATAGAGTTAGAATTGTGTAATTTATTTTAACTAATTAAATTTTTTTAACTAAATAGATCTAGAGGTTATTTAAGATAATTTTTAAATTTGAAATTAATTGTGCACAATAATCATAATAATTGAATGTTATTAAATATCAATTTGAGGGTAATGAATATCGGGTAAGTCTATAATGCAAAGTTTGATTCTTGACATGGGATGCAATGAGTTATAAGCCAATAATATGATGACACGTGGAAGAGTTAGTTATGATGGGACTCCATACACAGTTTTGATTGATTGAAAAAGTTATTATTTTTTATTATTGATAAACTAGAAAATGGTCAGACTTACCTAGTTCAACAAGTGTGGGCTGCAAGAGCAACTTGATCGTCCAATTATCTACAAGAATTTCACAGAGGGGCTGCAAAGAATACTCCGACGCTCAAGTTAGAAAATGAGAGATGTGAGAGCAAGAGAATTCTAAAAGGTGAGAAGTAGCTAACCTTTGTCTGTGGGGGTGAGCCCTATTTATAGAGCAGGGTAAGAGTGGTAGCCAGCGCGCGGGGCGCACCACGTAGTCAGGCACAATCTCCACCAGCGAGAGTGGTGGAGACCGAGATTTGCGGAGCAAGGCAATCGTGGGTGATTGCGTGTCGTGTTACTGGGCGGGCGCCAGAAGACTGGAGAACGCAGGTTTGACTAAGTCCGTGACCCACAATCTCCATCCGTGAGGATTGCGGAGCAAGGCAATCGTGGGTAACTGCGTGCTATTCCGGAGGCGCGCGCCATTCGCTCGGTTCGAGTGCACCTTGAAGGGTTTGGAGAGGAGAAGAGACCTGTAGCGAAGGCCGACTAGGCGTACGCCCAAATAGTGATGTATCACAAGTCCCTCCTTAAAGAAGTCCACGAGCGCGTTCGTCGTACGAATCTTTTAAGGCGTGCGGGGTGATATGCTTGAAGCGCATGTGATGGAACCAATGAATAATTACGCCGAGTTAATTAATCAGTTCTTGAATAATCAAAATATACGATTTGGTCCTTGAATTTGAACTAATTTTATATTTTTGGGTCCCTAAATTAGTATTAAATTAATACTGTTTGGTCCTCAAATTTGAACTAATTTTATACTTTTTAGCCCTAAACTTATACTAAATTTATACTATTTGGTTCCTGAATTTGACCCAAGGACCAAATTGCTGACAATTGCAATAATTCAGAGACTGAATAGTTTATTTTGATTATTCTATAACTGATTGATTGACTTCGTGTAAATTCAAGAACCAAATAATAGATTTCCTCTAAATTAATTGAAGGAGAAATAAAGTTAAAAGGATGGTGCTTTGTTTTGGACTAAAGTGAAATAAAGTTCAAATTTAGTACAAGTTTAGGACTAAAGTTGCAAAATATCAAAAGTTTATTTTTGAAAATACTAAAAATGTCTTTTTGACGTTTCTAGTTTTCAATCTGTTTCTAGAAATATTTTAAAAAAATGATATAAAACATATTTTCAATCATATTATCTGTTTTAAGTGAAACAATAAACAATGCAACCAAAGATGCACTTACTGCCATGTTTTCAAGGGTCAAAAGTTTGAAGTTATGTCCTTCCCTCATCTCATGAAATAAACCGTGTAGGACTGTAGGTATAACAAACACAAAAATTGATCTAATATGTATCTTAACAAAAATTACTAAAATGTTTATTGAAGTAGCTCTAAATCAATTTTAATTTTATCTTATATATTTTCTTTTCTCTTGTTACTAGGTCGTATATGGTTGATGTTGGTTATGAGCTGCTGCTGAAGTCGTATCATCCGAAGGATAGCAATACATTTTCTGTATCTCCACATTTCCCGTGGAAGGATTTATGGCCTACGAAAGAGCCTATGAGACTTCTTGTGACAATTTGAAAGGCATGACATGGTGCCTTCCTGACTTTTTCAAATTTGAACGGATACCATCTTAGATGTGATGTGTATTACCTCTTCTGTGGATACTCTGATGACTCTATAGATCATATTTTCCTTAAATATGACTTCGCTAAGGTGGTTTGGATGGATTTGTCCTTAAAACCTTATACAATGCTTGTGGGTATGGACTATGGACACAATTTGGAGGCTGGGGAATGAAGCAAACTCTCAAGTGAGGGCAATTAAGATGATTATCTACGGAGATAGTTTTCATTATGTTTTTAGTAATGTTTCTTGTATAAATCGTGACTTTTTCACATTCAAACATTTTGACAAATTATTTTGAATTAATAACATAGTAATATTACTAATTTTAATATAAAGAAAATAAATAAATAAATGACCTTCAGGCCAAAAAAAATATAAAGAAATGATCTTAATTAAAAAAATAAAATTTTTAGGGAATTTAAACCAATTTTTTTTCTTTTATTTAACTAAAAAATTAGATGAAAATTGGAGAGGGAATGAGGGTAGAACGTTTTAAAAACTTGAGGGATCAAAATAGAATTTTGAACAAATTTGAGAGACCAAAATAAAACTTTGACTTAGATTTTTTATAAAATTACTGTTATACCCTCACTGATGTGGCACTTAAGGGTGTTATTTGCACGTAATTGAAAATTTAAAGGTTTTATTTGCACAAATTGACAACTCATGGGTGTTATATGCACTCAACTTAAAACTCAGTGTTTATGCATTTTGGCCTATATATATTAATATTGTTTAATCATTATGATATTATTCATAAAATATTTGATTAACTCCAAAAACTATCAAATGATTACATATTAAGAGTATGACATATTTGACAATTAATTAAAAAGATATTAAATAATGTCACTGATAGAGCCTCATTTTCAAATTGAAAAAATCTTGACAATTTACCAAAATTAATTGAAAGATCATAATTATACAAATAGAGAATTATAAACTGGCCAAAAAAAAATAAAAATCAGCATTGCTGAGGCATTCATGGTTAAATGAGAGAAACAAATCATACAGAGAGAATCAATCAATTACATTAATGGGTTATGTTTAACTGTGAAATTAAAAATCATTTACTAAATAATATTAATGAGTATTAGTGAAAATTAAAGGCCAAAATGCAAGGAACCCCTTGAACTTTAGAGTATGTGCAATTTACCCCCTTACACTTTAAATTTGCATAAATAAGACCCTAAATTTTAGATTAATTGCAAGGAACC
>QANZ01045835.1:22145-69038 GCA_003254925.1 Chamaecrista fasciculata | reverse complement strand
AAAAAAGTTAGGGGACCAAATTGAGACCTTTACGAAAGTTAGGGGACCAAAATTGCAACAAAAAAAGTTAGGGGACCAAATTGAGACCTTTGCAAAAGTTAGAGGACCAAAATTGCACTTAAACCAAAAATATATATACACAAGAGAAGTTAAAATAAACATAGTAAAACACATTTAATATAGATAGTTGATTGAGAAAGCAACAATTGCTTTACATACAGCTTCAAAGTTTTTGAATTAAATTCTCGAATATCCAAGGGATAAGTAACTACTTCCTAAAAAAAAAGTAACTACTTCCTAAAAGTTTTCTAGAAAGATATGACAACCAAGAAAAATCTTCTATTTTCTGAGAGACTGGATTATTTTTTGTAATCATATTTATATATTTAATTTTAAAAATAGTTTTATAAAAAATACATAAAACAAAATCTTAGTCATTGTCATATAAATTACTCATGAAAAATAATGTGTTACAAATGATTATAATATATTTAATTATTCTTATCTTGAATATTAAATATTAAATAATTGTTTTTAATACATATTTAAATATAATAATCACGTACTTAATAAATTTTGATCTAATCTGTTAAAAATAAAAAAAAAATTAAAAAAATTCTAAATAAGATATAAATTTTATATTTAGTCAAAGTAAAAAATTAACAATAAATATACTTTCGAAATATATATAAAAAAAGGAATAAGTTTGAAATACATTTAAGAGAGCATTTTTAATAAAGGAATAAGTTTGAAATACATTCAAACTCATTTCATTTTGGTCCTAAATGTATGCCCTAATGTTCATTTTGATTCATTATGTTTCAAAATGGACGTAAATGTTGGTCAAATGATTCATTTTGGTCCTAAATATTGTTAAATGTTTCATTTTAGTACCCAAGACCCAAACTATTGTATTTGGTCATATTTATCTCGTCTCTCATTTAAAGTTCAAAGACTTGTTAAGAGAAACTCGTAGCTCTTAATTCGTCACATTTGAATTTGATACGCGAGGATATAATTAATTGTGCTTGTTTGACCATAAAATGAGAAGTCAACTTTTAGGACCGATTTGACCTCGTTTGCTGACAGCCCCAACTAGATAGAGAAATCATTCTTCAAGAATAATACGTAACTCTAAACTCGTCACATTTAAACTTGAAACAAGCTATATTCAACAGTTGGGACGAAAATGAAACATTTTACAAACATTTAAAACCAATTAAAGTTTTGAAACATGATGGATCAAAATAAACATTAGTGCATACATTTAAAACCAAAATGACCCTTTTAACCTTTAAAATAAATGTTAGCTTCTTGAGAGAGCACGCCTTTATTTACATACTAAAATTAAAAAATAATATTAATTGTACTTTAATCAAATATAAGCTTAATATCTATAATTAAGCTTAACATTTATAATATTTATTTTTAAATTATTATTATCTGACTGAAATTTAAATTATATAATATCTATTTTTTAAAGTTGAAATTTAAACCAACAGAAAGAAAAGTTGCAATTCATAAGTTTATATTTTTTAAGTTTAATATGTCTCTAGATTTTAATATTTACAATGATTAGAAAAATTAGATTATAGAAATATTTTAATATTTTTTAGATAGAAGCACTTGTGGCATCATCATAAATGACATTCCTACTATATTTTTCTTGCCTTCTGAATCAAAGATCTTCATAACTACGACCATTGAAACAATCTTAAAGGAAGTAACTATTACAATCTTTGTTTACATATTTCCTAGAGATAAATATTCTGTAGTTTCGCCAGTCATAAGTCATAACAAAACCATCTACCTGATAAATTGATCAGGAGGGGCTTCTTCAGGAATCTGTGATAAGAAACAAAAACAATAAAGAAATGAAGATACACGGTAGGAGAATATCAAGATAAAAGTTACTTTTTGGTTTTTAAATTTGTCTCCACACTATGATTTATGGATATTGGAAATATACTTTTTGGACTCTGATTTTTTTACAAACATTAGGTCATCAACTATTTAGTCTTCACAAATAATATTTTAGGAACTAAATAGTTAATATTTATAAAAGAATCAGGGACCAAAAAGTGTATTTCTGATATTTATAGACTAAATCATAGTTTCAAAACAAATTCAGCGACAAAAAATAGGTTTTCTCAAATATTAACTAAAAATGTGTATCTTAAGGAAAAGTAATCCGTGTTAAGATTGTCTGATGATTACTTGTAAACTTACATTGAGCTTTTGTATTGTAGAAAGAGGACAGATATGCAATTTCAACACATAAAAAGCTAGCATCTTATACTAACAATAATTAAGTGTGGGCTTACCGAACTTTCTTGAAGGATAAAATCCTCACTCAAATGAAAAATCAATGTTTGATGCTCATTCAAATTAAAGTTAACATAGGGGATTTTGAATTAGTAATATGAATGGAGATCACGAAATTTTTTTAAAGTGCTTGAAGGTTTCCAACTTCAACAATTAATTTTCTTTTACCCAAAAAAATAAAAAGTGCCAAGGACTATTACCTCTCCAGGATTCCATTTATCTTTTAACCAAATACTGACATCTCCCGAAAAACTCTCCTTATTGGGCTTGCTTCTGCAGGAACAGAACAGCCATAGAATACAAGCAACATATTTATTACTTGACTATAAAGCTTAAACAATGTGAAATTCCACGAAGATGAAGATTCCAAACATATTCAAATATATATAACAAAGTTTGGTGTTACTACAGTAGTTTGGAGCTTGACAAAATCTAGAATAGAAATCATGATAGAACACGTTTTTTTTATTATTATTGTTTGAATTTATGCACTCTACTTGTCATTTTCATCCGAGGCAGTGAAGAGGGTGATGAGATAGATAAAAGGAATGGTGGATTTGATATCAGATTCAAAGGCTTTTGAAATGAAGTTGAATGGTTTTTGTCAAAATAATTGGGTCGCATGTGTAGGAAAAACATTATCTCTTGATTCACTTGCTTGCTCTTCACAAGAAACAATATTAGCTCCATCTTCTATGATAAATTGCAATTGTGAAGAATCCAAATTCTTGTATCCAAACCAAGCATATGGCGTAATGGCATTATGCAACTTGCTACTATTTTTGCACAGGTGCTACCAAGGGACAAGTTTATTAACCATTAGAAGAAGCGGTAGGATATGAGACTACTGTGCAGGAAGGTTAATTGTTCTTGGAATATGTACTGGCGTAATTCTAGAATAGTGCCTTTATCATATTGTATGCGTGTAGTTTGTTTAGTTGTCTAAATGAGAGGTAAGGTATCTTAGATATGTGGACAAGTGTCTGCTAAATTAGTGTACAGAATTTTGTAAGTAGTTTCCATAGTATTTCCCCATGTATGAAGGTAAATGAAAAGTTTCAGATTTGAGCGTAAAAATAGTAGTTTCAACATATATATGCTAAGATTTGACCATCATGCACCTAAAATCACACACACAAATACATATATATATATTCTGTTTTTTGGACATAAAATATCATATATTGGAAAACCCTAGATACACATGGATTTGGTGAAGCACCCTAGGGAGGAAGAGATTTGGTCCCTGCCTCCATCACTCCCGAGACTTAGTTTGAGAATTAGAGTAAGTCATAATGCTCAACAGTAACAGGCATATATTTCAAACTAGAGATAGGCTGGCTCTATTTACCAAAATTCTTCTATATTATTGAGTATTTCTTATTTTGTCAGAACATTACTATTTTGTTGCAATTAATGGAATGTACATTTAAGATAGAAAGGTAGATTAAGAACAACCAAAAGTATCTAGAAAAACACAACACAAGATGCTTAAAATTGAGTATGACAAAGAATGAAGTTTTGTTTTTTGGCCAAGACAAGAACGAAGTTAACGAGTATCAATTTATACATTCTTTTTCCATTATATTAGAGTGTCCATGGGAGCAGAAGGAGGCAAGGTTGTGCTATTTCATGATGAAATGCTAGCAGGAACTAATTAAACAGAGATAATTGATTCATAACCCAAACTTGGAAAGAGAGCATGATGAAGAACTTACAATTGAACATCTGTGTTTGCAGGAAGAATTATACTGGAGCTAGAGCCATTGCTAGCAATGTATAATTGATGTGTACTTGCATTGGGAAACTTTGCAAGTTCTGCTGATGTAGGAAAGAGGTTAGTTTGAGTTTGACCACCTGTGGTGCCTCCGCCAAATGGGTTCGTCATGTTGGATGTCAATGGATTTCCTGATATTTGTGTTGAACATCAGCGTTCAATAAAAAAATATATGGGAAAATAGCCGAAAACAAATGCAGCCAAAGTGATACCCAATAAAATAAAACTTATACCTATAGTTCCAAAGGAACTAGGTTGAGTTTGACCACCTGTGGTGCCTCCGCCAAATGGGTTTGTCATGTTGGATGTCAATGGATTTCCTGACATTTGTGTTCAACATCAGCGTTCAATAAAAAATAACATATGGGAAATTAGCCGAAAACAAATGCAGCCAAAGTGATACCCAATAAAAAAAAAACTTATACCTATAGTTCCAAAGGAACTAGGTTGCACCGGAGTGTCTGCAGGCCTAAGAAAAGAGTTTTTTTTTTGAAACAGGTTAAGATTAGCCCAGAGCAGACAATTCATGAAGTTCGAGGTGGAGGGCAAGATATCTTAACAAAAAAGAAAAACACTATATCAACTTAAGAAGAGATGCTAATTATTTAAAATAAATTCAATTACCTCTGAACCCCCAAGTTTAATGAAGCACCCAGTTGACTAAAGCTAGAGACAGACAACGGATGAGGATCATTATTTTGGATAGTTCCAGAAAATGGATTTGCATTGGTTCCAAGAAATTGAGACTGCTGACTTGTAAGTGTAGAACTTGGTGGCATTTTGTAAGGTTCACGAAGTAGATTCTGAAATTCCATTAACTTGGAACTTCGTAGATTTCTCTCCCTCTCAACCTGCACCAACATATTTCAGTCTTTAGACAGAATAAAAAATTTAGTTGGTTAAATGAAGGAAAGTTNGGGGGGTGGCAGAGTTCCAAAACTGCAGCTCTCAATATTGTTTCCCCCATGCCCCACGGTAAATATACTTAAAAGGATTAAAAACTATATAAAAAAGAATCACAATGACAAATTTCCAGTACTAGTAGTTGAGGTTTTAAATGAGTTGAAAATTATTATATAGTTGTATCTAAAATTTGGATATCATCAAATAAGGTTTAGAAGTGAAGACAATGAAAAAAGCTGCTTCCCAGACCCACGAGGGACAGAGTTCCTCATATTTAATGCTCCATCAACATTTCATGCCCTGATGTGAGATTAGAGTTCATCAGCCAAATTCGGAGTATTGTCAGGAACAGCTTTAAAGGTTTGCACAACCTGGCAGGCAAACAGATTATCAATGTGTTTAAAAGCTGTTCGAAGACTTATTTGAGGGGTTTCATAGGAGACAAACGAAAGCAATGGCCTAAAGTTGTGCCTTGGCTGAATTTTGGTTTAAAATATCACCTTTCAAGGCACTTCTGGCATGACACCTTTTCAGGCCTTGAGACTAACTGATCAAGTAAACCAGCGGGATGAAGTCTTGAAACATTTACAAGAAAATTCAGAGTGTACAGGAGCAAATGAAAATTAACATCAAATTCTAAGAGGAGAGAAGTTAAATTTTCCCTCGGAGATCTTGTTTACTTCAAAATCAAATTACTGGCATATAAATCCAGATAGCCAATCAACAAGAAAGATGAAAAATGAGTCATCAGTTTTATGGGATGTATATTGGTTAGGGGAGCCTTGAGGAGGGATGGATGAGACGATATGGCTGTTGAGGGGAGTTTCTGTTTGTTAGTTAGAATTATAAGAAATAAGAAGGGGGTAAGCGAATTAGTTTTAGGAAATCTTGTGGAGGGTTTGCCTCTCAGAAGCATAGACTATTTTCTTTTTTCAGTTTTCTACTTTATAACAGGTTGTCAAGCAGGGTGACTAGCCAAATTTCCAAGTTCCCATCATATTTTGAAATCAATGGAAAGCTGGAATGACTGTTTTATTGTTTTTTTTAAACGAAGAGAGAAAAAAGTTGAAATGAGATAAGAAAGGGAAAGGAAGAGGAGAGGTAAACCCATAACCTGAATGTCCAAGCATGTATCTGATCAAACATAGTGTATTTTCTTTGTTCATTAAAGGGAGAAAAAAAATACTAGAAGCAACGAAGGGACACAATAGAAAAGGAAATAACATATATAGATAGAATCTGTTCAATGTATCATTAGTAATAGTCTCACAGTATGACTGTGCATATGAATGAGTTAACTTTGGATATGATATTTTCCAGATGGAGCTTTTATCTGTACCTAATCACAAGTTTTTTTTTTTGGCCAATTTAACTAATCACTAGTTTAAGATACCAGAGTGAACGGGAAAAGGGTTAGGGTACACTCGTGTTCAATGATTTATGAACTTTATTGTCATCTTATAACTACAAATATCTCGTAAAGGATCCATATTTTCTTACTATTGATTGCAAAGGCATCCCACGCTTAGCATCTTCATATGCTAATGCCCTCAGTTCTTCATAGCTAATATCACCAACAATGTCACAAGGAGCACTGCATTAAAAATAGTAGTTAAACAATAAGATTTCTTCTCATTCATGGAAAAGACAATCAGAGTAATTGTTTCCTAACATATAAGTCTAGAAAAAGTATTTCATGATTAAATCTGTCAGAATCAACTGGAAAAAGGTTGTAATATACCTATGATTTTGCCTTTCAGTGTAACAGAATGGGAATCAATAATATATGTATATATATAGATTTTACCAATTTCGAATTCCTTGAGGATCTTGCTTGTTTCATTCATCACCCTTGATTATTCCAACTTTCATGTTTTATTCAACTAAACGTTTTCTTTGAGGAGTTCCATCCTTTAGATTCCTTATTTTATGGAAGTGGAGGCATTCATGAGTCGGAAGTCTTGCAGATTGTAAACACCCTCTTCTAATTTTACACTAAGCTAAACATAAAGCATTTGAAAATAATGCCTTTGTTATCACTTTGGCAAGATTTTACGATACTTTGACACAGAAACATTTATATTTGAACGGGTGGCCAGGTTAATTTGATAAGAGTACACAGTAAGGCAATCCAAAATGTTATTTCTCTCTTTGCCGTTTGTAACTGCAGGGTATGAACTGAGTTGAATCATATTGATAAAATAGGGCCAGGAAAAGGGTAGAGGGAAAGATTAAGGTAAAGACAGAGGTATCAACTAAAGAAACTCTTAATGCATGCACAAAACATGGATCCTAAACCTTTAATTTTTCAAGGACTTTGACTACTCAATGACACCAATCTACCCCTCAAGGTGGAAGTTTAAATAAGCTTCTAGGTAGTTAGATTTAGAACAGTGGAAAGCAACAAAGCTTCACATCATTGGCATCAATATATTGTAAATGAACAGTGATAAATTCATTTATGAGGCTTGTGTTTCCAAGTTGTTGAATGACAGAAGTTCAATCCAGCAGTAAAATGATTGTGGTTGATTGATAATGTAATATACCCTTTACTATGACCGTAGCAAGTAAGCGTCCAAAGTGGTTTCTCCTGCTCAAAATCTTCTGCAATTTGGCGTTTGCAAGTTTCAGGATCTGTGCACCTAACGGCATCAAACAAGATACGCATTATACAATTTAACAGACAAAAAAGCAAACGTAATGCAGAGCAGAGTTTTCTTCTCTATCAAAAGAAGGAAAAGAAAATAGAAGGAAAGAATGAATGAACTTCTGTATATGGCTTCTCTTTATTGACCTAAAAATGATCTTTTAATGCAATCACTATTTCTGATTTACAGTCTGGAAAGCTCTTTTATACTATTAAGTTTTATAGGTATTTTATTAGTTTGTTCTGTCTTGAGCTTTCTTATGTTTTCTATTTTGAAGATTTCTTATCCAACAACCAGTGGTATTTCTTTTCTAATATATAAATATATTAAAAATAACGAGGACAAAAATTAATAGAGAACCATATACTTTTCAGGGAAAAAAATTGTCAGCAAAAAAATAACACGAGAATCCTAAATATTGAAGACTATAGAGTCCTTTCAATCAAATTTAGACAAGATAAAGAAGCCAATGTATTCATAGCTGGGATTTCAAACTTGATTTATTGTTTAAAACTAGAGTAAAGACAACATGAAGAATGAGCTGAAATAACACAAATAAAACATTCTTTCATGCTATACAATTTTCATTGGAAATGATAAAGGACAGGAAAAAAAGATATTTGGAGTAAATTATAGGTTACCCTCCTATTTTTTGACCCAGAATCACTCTGCCCCTTGAGGTTTGAAGTAGGTTTCAGTTTATACATGACCACTTTTAACCAAAATAATCATTTGAAAGACAAAATGACCAGCAAATTCATTTTTGAAATTATGTATCACTTGTGTCTTAAACTCTTAAACAACTACATAGTCTTTTGAGGCTATCACAGACACTAAGCTGGTGTTTCAAAGTCGAAAACATCCCATTAGTCCCAACAATAACCTTGAAACACTGAAAATATTCAAGATATAAGGAACACAGACATTTCACAATGAAATTGTTCACTAATTTGACATGCATAATACTACTTTGACTAAAATCAGGATGCGAAATACCATTGAGTAACCAAATGATAATTGAACAAACCAAACGAGTGTTGAATGGCATACTTTAAAGTCTAAACTACATGAGCATAAACTATAAATTTAGTCAATGTATAAAAGTTAACAAAGACAAAGTAACACAGAGGAGCATATGCTTTGAAAAGAGAAATGTCAGTGCAATACACAACTTTGCAACAGAAATACAATAAGTCAGGCATGACTTGTTTAATGCACATGGTAGATTTTTAGGCCTGAACCATGCTTTCATTGTAAGGACAAATGTCTAATATGCAGTTGATGAATGTGCTTCCTGCTCCATCATATTGCTTATTGACACACAATCAAAAGCCATGTCCATGGTTAATGAAAACAGAGTTCAGATTGATCAGTACTTACGTATGATTCACAGGTTGGGAATTGCCATCAGTTTTTTGTGAAGCACCATTCTGGGGGGAGGAAGAAGGTCGAGTGTCTCGAGTCCATTTGTTATTGAAAGGCTAATCCAGAAGAAAATCATCATTAATAATAATGACATATACTAAAATATTGTCAGCTAAAGAAAAAGATCAGATCTTCCCCACGTTCAATGATCGTTTTCATTGACTAGGTGTAACAATATTAAGAAAAATAAGGGAAAAAACTTAGATAACGTTATTTAGATCTTTGCTATAAAATATAATGTTCAGCAATTATAAGATGATACTTGAGCTTTAAAAAAGTTTCCATTATATTCTCTCTCTTATGATTGGTCATGCAAAAAGTTTTTGAAACATTTTTTATTTTTAAAGGTGAATTGATAGAAAATATAAAGAATTTTATATAAGTGTTGTCCAAAAATTAGATCTCTCATCATTAGCTACATATATAGGAAGATAAAGAACCTTGAATTGGTTTTGTTTGGACTCTGAACCAGCGCCTCTTGTTGACTGGGAGCTGTTCTGCAAGCCAAATCCAAAGGGATTGGTATTGTGCTGTTGCGTGCCTGCATGAGACCCAAATCCAAAAGGATTTGAAGTTTGGTTTCGATGTGAACTATTCTGTACTCCAAAGCCAGGACCATTAGACTTTTGCTGCTGTTGCAGTTCATGAAGATATTTGCACCTTTCACCATAATGACAGCTGAAAGACAAATTACATGAATTATAAATTATATTTGAAACATTTGTTTGCATAAAATAAGACATTTTATTGAGAGGAAAAAGATGCAAAAACTACAAAGCATAGAGGACAAGAGCTCCTCCATAAAGAAGACAAAAACAAAAAGCAAAATCACTCAACAAAGCCATTAGAAGAAACCCATAAAGTGGACAAAAAATATTCCTCAAAGAAGATGAACTGGGAGGAATTTATTATAAAAAACTCTAGCAGTTTGCTCCAACCAAAGACACTGTACACTCACAAAGACCGCCCATTGGCAAAGGATCTTGCTCTCCTTCTCCCTCCCAAAGTCTGCAAACTTAATAGAGTAAAAGCCACCTAGATAAAACTGCATTTGGCAGCTTTCACTAACAGACACTCTATGCCTATTTAAAGAAGCACTCCCTCTTAACCGTCAATGTTGTGTCTTTTGGTGCTATATAGTGTAGAGTATACTGCCCACCCTAGCAATGTAAACAGCGTAAACCCAAATACCAGTATGAAGAAAATGCATAAATTCACTTTTAAGCTATCTAGAGTGGATGCTTTAATAATTACACGAACCAAAAAAGAATTCCTGAATTCTTTCATCCCAGTTTTGTTTTGACTTTTTGGATCGTTTTTTCATGGTCTGATTATGAAAATATTACAAGATAAGCATGAACCTAAGTTTAAAAAATAAGGGTAATAGTTCATTCTTTGAAATCACCATAACCCTTCTAACTAAATAAGAGAAATTAATTAATTAAGCGATCAATCATATGCCACGCCTACAACATTGAAAACTGCCAGGAGCAAAAGAACTGTTCAAGCATGACAATGTTCGGTAAAATAACATCCGAACCAACATAATCAGACACGAATAACAGAAGAACTAATTTCTAATTTTCCATACAACTAATCATCGCGAATGAAAGGAGGCAAGTGGCAACTCGACCAGTGTTCTTCGCTTTTGTTTATGGTTTGCCCCAGAAAAAAAATAATGATCCCATTCAAAGATTCACAGCCGAAAAAATAAAACACATGGAAACTAAATCGGTTAGCATACGACGAAGAATCACCTGCCTCGCTGGAAATTTCTACAAAGGTCTCGCTTATTATGCATAGCTCCTTGCCCTATGGATACCGAAAAGAATGCGATTCCGAAGGGTTTCTGTAAAACCCTACGATAAAATCGCAGTGTAGTCGAAGTGCGATCAAACAGATTAAATTATTTTTTTTTCGAATTCTTGTTTAGCACGAAATGTAATTTCTTTTCGGCGTAGATTAGTGAACTGATTTTAAAAAGGAAATACTAAAGATTTTTTAATTTAAAGTTTTAAAAAAAAATTATAAAATTTAATTCTTAAAAATATAATTGTTATTAGAATGATTTTTTATTAATATATTTATTTGGTCCCTTAACTTTTTTTGTTGTAATTTTGGTCCCCTAACTTTCGCAAAAGGATCAATTTGGTCCCCTAACTTTTTTTGTTGCAATGTTTGTCCCCTAACTTTTGAAAACGTCTCACCGTTGGTCTCTTAACTTTCGCAAAAGTCTCAATTTTGGTCCCCTAACGTGGGACCAATGGTGAGACATTTTCAAAAGTTAGGGGACCAAAATTGCAACAAAAAAGTTAGGGGACCAAATTGAGACGTTTTCAAAAGTTAGAGGACCAAAATTGCAACAAAAAAAGTTAGGGGACCAAATTGAGACCTTTGAGAAAGTTAGGGGATCAAAAATGCACTTAAGCATTTTATAAATCATCCATTTAACATATATAATAGGCCAAAGTCCTATTTTGGTCCCTCATATTTGCTCAAAGTTCTGTTTTGGTCCCTCAAGTTTTTTTCAATCTGTTTTGGTCCCTCATGTTTCTCAAAATTTTGTTTTGGTCCCTCAAATTTTCAAAAAGTTCCACCGTTAGTTCCAAAGTTTTTTCCATCCACTTTTTCCATTAATGTAAGGAAAAAAACCTAACTTTCATATTCCAAAAATTTTGCTCTTTTGCATTAAGGTCCTTCCTTTTTGTAAAAATTCAAAATTGTTGGGAGATGAAAATTAGTTTTTTTTCCTTTTGTTTAACATAAAAGTTGATGAGAAGGTGTTAGGGACTCACGGTGAAACTTTTTAGATACTTGAAGGACCAAAACATAACAAAAAAATATGAGGGACCATAATAGAACTTTGAAAAAACAAGAAGGACCAAAATGGAAAGAAAAACATTGAGGGACCAAAATAAAACTTTGAGCAAACATGAGGGACCAAAATAAAACTTTCGCCTACATAATATAAAGTAAAATATTCACTCGATGAATCTTTATTGACTGTAATCTGGTCGCGTTTCTTTTTTTGTTTTATTTTAAATTTACTTTTTTATTCATAACAAATTATTTTTTTATTAATGATAAATCTATTATTAAATTAATAATATTAATTAAAGATGTAATATTATTAGAGTAAACTAACAATTCAGTCTTTAAAAGATTACTGATTTAACAATGCAATTTTTTAAAGATTAAAATACACTATTTAGTTCTTGAAAGATCTAAATAATGTACTTTATAATAATTTGTATGATAAAATGCACTTTAATACTATGTGGTTAAGACTGATTCCACTTTGGTATCCTGAAAGACAAAATTTAGCACTCGGCTACCCTGAGAGTTGCATCGTTAGCACTTTGGTATCCTGTGGTTATTTTCTATCAAGATTTAACAGAAAATTGTTAGCATTTTTGCGAAAATTACAAAATGCCCCCAAATAGTTTCAAAATTTTTAAAAATGTCCCTAGATCATAATATTTGAGGACTAAAATGAAAATTATAACAATTTTTTAAGTCAATATGTAATTTTGAAAAATATTGTAAAAAGAATAAAATTACAAATTAGTCCTAAATCTAGAAAGTAAATGCAGTTTACTCCTAAATTGTGTGTTTTGATGGTGAGAAGATAAACTTTACACAATTTTTGCAAAAATTACATAATGCCCCCAAATAGTTTCAAAATTTACAAAAAGCCCCTAGATCATGATATTTGAGGACTAAAATGAAAATTACACAAATATTTTGGAGTCAAAATGTAATTTTGGAAAATAGAAAAAATAAGATAATTACATATCAGTCTTAAATCTGGAAAATAAATGTAATTTAGTCCTACCCATATTCAAATACAACTACTTAAATGAAATTTTGAAAGTAAACTTGAATAATTTAAAGAATGTTTCCATTAATTAATTTACAAATTATATAATTAATATTTAGTTTCACTAAATAATTTAATAAATTACTAAAATATTTATTTTTTATGAAATTATAATAAAACTAAATTTTTTCCATGCAAGTTATGATAACAAAATATGATGATCTAACTATAATATTTTATCTTTAAAATACATAATTACAATAAATATAATTATTTTAGTAAAATATTAACTTAAATTTATTAGTAATATAATATTTTAAACACCAATAGTCAAGTATGTTTGTGATTTAATTTCATTTGATATATTTCATAAAATGATTAAATTAATTATGATCATATATTGTAGAAAACTCATCTTATTATAATGTGCCCCGAAGACTATTTTAAAAAATATAAAAGTTTATTGGCCTTAAATTGAAGATAAATCAAACAATAGAGATACATAGCTGTTTTTTGTGTCCCAAAGACTAATCTGATAAAGATGACAAACATTTGAGTTCAATCTATGATTAATTAAGGACTTGGTTGAGAGAAATTTTATGAAAAAATGAAGATTTTGATTCATCAATACTCTAAGGATCTTTCTACAATTCTTTTTTAATAACTCTTTAGTTCTTGGAATGAAATTGTAGAAAACTCTCTCAATTCTTTTAGTTTTTGTGTTTTGATCCGTTTTACCAAAGGGAGATGACCTAAACGCACAAAAGAAATCTTGTTGAGGAATGAAATATGATTTAAGCTGCAATAGAAACTAAAGGATAATATGTAGTAGAAATCGACGGTTAAGATTGAGTCACGTCAGCACTTTTTATTAAATATTGACAAAAAATAACCACGGGGTACCAAAGTGCTAACTGCGCAAACTTCAAGGTCGTCGAGTGCCAAATTTTGTCTTTCAGGGTACCAAAGTGGAATCGGTCTTAACCACAGGGTATCAAAGTGCATTTTACCCTAATTTTTATGAACTAAAGAGTAAACTATTTGAATCTTTTAGAAATTAAATAGAATACCGTTTGATTTTTTTAAGGATTAAATTATATATTTTAATATTCAAGAAGACTAAATCGTCAATTCAATAGTCTTTTAAGGGCCGAATTATTAGTTTACTACTTTACTCATATTATTAACATATGACCAAAAACAGTGATGAAAAAGAAAACTCATGATTCGTGGGATATTAAATTTAAAAAAAATACTAATATCTAAGAGACTAACATAAAATTTTTAATTCTTAGTTGAAAATTCTATTTTTGACTAAATCTATAAATTTGTTATTGAGTCTTGACACATTACTTTCCTTCTCTAACTTATACAACTAGACATAGAGTTTATAATATAAAATCCTTCCTTCCTTCTTTCTTGCTTTAGAATATATATATATATATATATAAATAATATACATCAGCCAACAAGAGGTGGCAAAAACTGTTCCCTGAAACTTATTGAAAGATCATGTTGTTATGTGACAGAAGTACATTATCCACAGTCACGTGGATCTTATGTTTTTGCCTTTGATGTGGATTTGAAACCAGACAAATGGTATATAGTAATTAGTAAGGTATTATTGGTGTTACGCTATCTTTATTGCAAGTTGTGCCATGCCAGACATACACAAATTAACATTGGAACACATATCAAAATGGGACATGTTTGCACATGGGATTCACTGAGTTAATTTAGGTAGTTGAGCAATCACTTTCTTCTCTTGCAAAATTTTATAATTGCCTTATTTATTTCAAAATATATATTGCTCGAGTAAATTATTGGTGTAAACAACTTTAAGAGGCTTTGGATTAATGCCAAGCGGAAATATAAGTAGAAGATGTTTCACACAATATTGATAATGTCACTTCTTGACTTGACTTTCACATTATGAGTTTTTTAATCTTTTGATGTTCTCAAATTTGGAAAACAAGAAAAGGAAGAGGTAACATGAGTACATGACCTAAACAAAAGTGTAAGAAGAATACAGTACCTACAAGACCTAAGACGAATGACATTCATGGGAAGAGAACTAGGAAAAATTTACCATGCAATGTTAAATTTATGATTTTGTTATTGAACTTTGGATTTGTATTGTTCTATGATGAATGATTCATGGTGCATGGTGGTGAAATTAGTGTTTGGTTTATTGAAGAATGGTACCTAAAGTGTAGCAACAATTGTCATAAGTGAGGTTCATGTAGGTATGTGATCAATAGGAATATTGTTAATAGGAATTTATTCGTCAAACAATGACTTGAAAATTAAATAAAAGAATTTTATGAAAGAAAATTAAATAACAGAATAATTTTGACAAAAAGTTTATTTGGTCAAATAGGTCCTACTATGACATTAAATATATTAGTTTTTTTTTTAAAAAAACTTTATAAACAGTTAATTATTACTTTCATGTCTTATTATAGTCCATTTTATCAAATACTTTTTTGATAGATTATCACTTTAAACAATTTTTCTTTTATCATGTCACCTATCATCAATCCTGAGAAATTGGTGAGAGAAAAATATCTCATGTACAAACAAAAATATTTAGTTAGATGTAGGTTGAGCTATCTTTTCTAGTAATAGCTAAGAATTGAGTAGTTGAGTAATTAAGCAGTTTACTTCGTGATTGACTGATTGTGGTCCTTGTAATAGCCAAAAGGCAAGGACATTAATTTTGTACTTAAATTTTGTATTAACTTTTAGTATTTTTACACTTAAATATTATCTTTAATATTTTATATTTAAATTAATTTTTTCTTTTATTATTTTTTAAATAAATATTAACAATAGATAAAATCTACCTGATTAATGATATGTAATATAAAATTAATAGAAAAAATTTTAATTCTTAATAAAAAAACAACATACAATTTATCATTGATTTGTTGAAAAAAATTAATAAAAAAAATAAAATTAATGAAAATATAAAATAGATAAAATTAAGTAAAAAAATTTAAAGACAAAATTAACATTTAATATACTAACAAAAAAATTAACCATTAATATAAGATTTGAGGATGAAATTAATTTTTTTTCGATTAAGTCATGGTATCCCAACTTATTCGTGTAACGGTCTAGACGATAGTAATCTCATTCAGACCTCAGAGACGAAATGGTCAGAGCAATTCCAATAATATCGACTCTAGGGATCAAATTTGTATTCTTTCCTAGGATGCTTAACCCCTACCCAAACACTTATCGGTTGAAATTAATTTTTTTTTGCCTAGCCAAAAAAAAAGCTAGGGAATCAACAATAAAATTAGCAATTTTCTTCTACGTTACCACTAAAACACACTATTCAGATCCACAGTATTATCGTTAAAGTGCGGCGGTTAGGAGTGTAAGCGTTCCCGCTTTCGTCTGAAGCTGTTTGATACTGAAATGGAATTATGGATTGGATGAGACACGGCAATAATACAACAACAATCTCTGTTAGTGTCTGAATTCAATTTCAATTTTCAACTATCCCCACTGTACATCGAAAGCGATTCGATTCGACTCCTTCTTCTTCAAGTATCGTTGATATATTTGTCCTTCAACGAACGTCTCTTTCTTGCGATCGTTCAACTTCGCGACTGTTCTTTAATAATGCCCTATCTTCTCGGTGCCTCCGAATCGACACCTTCTCCTCAGTTTAATCTCACCATTATGATTAGGGTTCATGGGCCTTCTCTATCGCCCGCCACTTTCATCCTAGTCGATTGTCTCAGAAGTATAGCGATGGCTAGTTCAAACGTGTGCCTTTATGAAGGGTGCCTCCAATGTCGGTTCTTACCTCAGATCAATTATAGCTGTGCCTCAGTCACTTGGTGGAAGACGTGGAGGCCCTCACCAACGCGTATGTATGGCATATTATTCTTATGGTGGCAGCATTTCTTTCTTGTCAATTTTCAAAAGGAGACCCTATGAATTAATGGTGACAGCGAAATTTATCTCTTACCCATGCCACGCCAAGTGTTTTCTGGCCTCATAAATACTAATCTCTGCTTATTTCTTTTCTTTCTTTTCATTTTCCATGCTTTTTTTTTCTTTTTCTTTTTAAACCCAAATTTTCGTATTGGATAAATGGGGAAATCAACGGCCTCTAGTCCTCTGCTCTTGCGGGCAGACAAATATCTACTGTATCATCTTTGGGTCTTTCAAATGTCTACTCATTGTTTCCCTATTTCTAGAGGGCATTGACACCCACGCTCTCAGGGAAGATCAAAGTAGATATATTCACACATTAAAGTTGGATACACTTTTGAACGCTATCTTTCAGGACTTACCATTTTCCCTTCTGAGCAGTGAAGTCAAAGCATATCATAACTGTCAAGAGCAGGTAGACAACTGAAGCCATCAGAGGATTCTTTAGAGCTCTGCCATTTTTATTTCTGAGACCAAGCGTTGAAGTTTAATTCATCTCATCAACGATCACAGAATTATTGAAGTATCTCCTTTTAGCTTTCTGTTTTACTGTTTTTCAATAATATATTATGACATTATCTCTATCCAAATCCCTTAAAATTGTCAAAGCAGTTTGTGAAAAAGGCATAGCGCTATATGCAGGTCTTTAAAATGTTAGTTTGGTTATTCCTTTTACTTGAATTATTGAGTTACTTACAAATACTCTTTTATTGTATACAGAAGCAATTTGTTCCTAGCTGCTGATCCTCAATGTTGATTTACTGTTTGCGTTTTATTCCTGCTCTGTGTGTAGTGTAGTTTTCATGTATATAAATTATAAAGCATAAAACTTTGTGCAGGGTTTTTCTACTTTTTGGTATTTTGACGGTTGTTTGATGATGTTTTGTCGGGTTCTATTAGCACCCTTCCCATGATATATTTTTATTTTAACTGATATATTATGTATATAATATATACCACCATACAAGCCTCTTTTGGACATTCATGATGGGTTTATCAGAAATGGTGGAACATCTTTTTAGTTTCCCAAAGAACTTTCAGATTTAGCAAGCCTGAACATCAATTTTGATTTTGGGTAGGTGGTACTCTCTTTAGTCTGCACTCACAGTTGAAGGAATATAATAGATGGAGAAGCAGAATTTATCTGCTAATGATGATCGTAATGCTGGTGGCTTGGTGTTCACCCCCTCTTATTCCGAAAGCGGCAGGGATTCTGCCAACAAGTGGATGGCATTTCCTGCTGACTCCAAGTTCACCAATTCTAGCCACTCCTTGAATATGGATAATTTTGGGGCTAACATTGGAAAGAAAGATAATGTAAATGTGCACATGCCTTCTGATTATCAAGTTTTAACTGAAGCAAGCATTGCTGAGAGAACAGCTGAATGGGGGCTTGTGATGAACTCGGGTAGTTTTAAAGCGACAGAAGCAGTGAGGAGTAGCTCCTCTTTTGATGGTGGTGACAAAAGAAAAAATTTATCAGATAGATTTGTTGCAGCAGGATCAACAAGGACATCTGATGAATCAAATTATGGATCAGAGTCATCGTCAGGTGCTTTCCCAAGGGTATCACAAGAGTTGAAGGACGCATTGGCCTCACTGCAGCAGACATTTGTTGTCTCAGATGCAACCAAACCAGACTGCCCAATAATGTATGCCAGTAGCGGGTTTTTCAGCATGACTGGTTATTCTTCAAAGGAGGTTATTGGAAGGAATTGGTGAGCATGCTACTGATTTTATTAATGAAAATTGGAAAGTCACAATTTCAGCCTAATCTTAATCTTAATCTTTCTGGCAAACTGTTCTACTGATGTTGAGTTGTAGAGTGTAAGAAAAATTCTTTTAATTATAAACACATATTATTGCTTCTAATACAAGCAGTTGATTTCTGGTTGCAGCCGGTTTCTTCAGGGCGCTGAGACAGACCAGAATGAAGTAGCCAAAATTCGAGATGCAGTTAGAAATGGGAAAAGCTATTGTGGCAGGCTCTTAAACTACAAGAAAGATGGAACCCCGTTCTGGAATCTTCTCACTGTCACCCCCATCAAAGACAGCCAGGGCAATGTCATCAAATTCATTGGGTCAGTTCAGCCTTTCATATCTTTTTCTTCTTGCCATATATGTTAACGTGTTTTATCCCCAAAATTATGTAAATTGACTTGTTGAATCTTTGATGAACTTTTCTGTATGATTTGCATGTTTTTCTAATTCATATAAAAATACATTATAATAATTGGAAATCTGAGTGTCCTACCACAAGTGTGATTTGCCTTGACCAGTGAATTGGTCCAATGGTTTGATATTTCCGGTATGGGATAAAATTGTTTAAGAAGCTCCCTTTGGTTTTGTTCCCAAGGGTAGTTTGAGGGAGTCTACTTTTTATATGCAGAAGGCTTGCCAGCTTTACCGCAAGTGTGAGCTATTCGGGCCTTTTGCTCCATTTGTTTTGTCTTGAAGCGTTCTTGTTGATTATCATTTTGGGATATCTTATCCTCCATATCTATCCAATAATTTTGAGTAAATATGAGTCAATAGCTGAAATGTGTTTAATAAAGCTGGAGGTACTTAATAATAGTAGTTATTTGCTTATTACACTGGGAATGTAGAAATATGCCTAATATATCTATTACCGCAGAATGCAGGTTGAGGTGAGCAAATACACAGAAGGTGTGAATGAAAAAGCACTACGGCCAAATGGATTGCCGAAGTCATTAATTCGTTATGATGGTAAATCATATTCAGCCATTCTTCCAGTGTAGCTGATTATGACTTTACTATAATCATCTAATTTTATCTTTCAGCTCGTCAGAAGGACAAAGCTTTGGATTCTATCACAGAGGTTGTCCAAACTGTCAATGACCCAAAATCTCATATTCGTGCTACGAGTCATGATACTACCAGTAAGCTTGAAGAGCAAGAGAAAACCAATTTTGGTTTTTCTTTGCCGAAGTCTGTTGAAATTGAGAGTACTAGTTCACAAAGTAGACCAACTACTTCAATAGACCTCCAAGGTAGTGTATCACGCTGGAGCTCATCTCATGATAGAGGCAAAAACTCAAGAAAATCAGCGCGCATTTCTTTGATGGGGTACTTATATCTGTTGTTTTTTATTTAAATTGGCATTATCGTTTTCTCAATTATGTTTTCATCCGATTCATCAACTGTATATCCCATTGAGTTGCTGATGAATGCTAAATTGGGAATTACAAAATGTTAAGGTTTGGAATATGTGGTTGATATGCTCTCCATTTTATCACAGTTTTAAAGGGAGATCCTCGAGTTCTGTAGGAAGGCATGAGGAGAAGCCTGTTGTTGAGCCAGAGGTTTTGATGACTAAGGATGTAGAACGCACAGACAGTTGGGATCGTGCTCTACGAGAGCGGGATATAAGGCAGGGAATTGATCTAGCAACCACATTGGAGCGTATAGAAAAGAATTTTGTGATATCTGATCCTAGACTTCCAGATAACCCAATTGTAAGATAAATGTTAATTTCTGATTTGCTTGGTAGCTTTAGGTGCTACTATTGTTATTGGTTCCTTAAATGGTTGGATTATCTAATGTCTAATTCTATCTATTTGAAGTATAAAAAGAAAAATATCTTTCGCAATGAAGATGACAGAATAATTTACTGGACTAGACTATGATTTTCTTTTCTTTAAGTGACTGTGGTTTGTGCCCCTTGTGCAGATATTTGCATCTGATAGCTTTCTTGAACTTACAGAATATACTCGAGAAGAAATTTTGGGAAGAAACTGTCGGTGAGTTGCTCTATATTTTGTTAATTACTTTCTCTTTGCATTTATGTCATCTAAGTGACATTCAATTTTACTTAGTTCTTGATGTATATGAAGTTTTCCCCCCCTTTACTTTAATCTTTCAGAAACATCCCTCTGCCGGCCAGTTTTAATACCTTGCTTGTCTTCTCTAGTATCATGATGAGTCCTAGCAACTAAACATCTTAGTATCAATGTTTCTTGATTGCATAGTTCCTTATAATTCGCAGGTAGTTTCTTCTAACATTGGCAAGTTTTTCTGAGTATAGACAAAAAGGATGCTATGAATATTTTGAACTAGGGAAGAGATACCAAAGAAATGCTAGAAATGTTGGAATTTTGGCAATCACCTTTAAGGTGTTAGTTATTTCTCTTCCAGTAGTATTTTATTATATGTTATCTTTTGAAATTAAGAATCTGTTTTATTACTCGACATGTGAATGAGACAAATAAGTGACTAATCATATGAAATTAGCATGACATTTTATTGTGATCAATATTCACCACCAGTAAGTAGCAAGATGCATGGATGACTGATAGTTGAAATTAGTATATCATGTTCTGACATACTGGGTAAATGTCTCCCTCTCATCTTAGGTATATTTCTAGTTCACACTAGTTTTTCACCTGTACACTATTGACATTATAAGAACTTCATCCATTTTACAGATTTCTTCAAGGACCAGAAACTGATCAATCAACTGTCTCAAAGATTAGAGACGCTATCAGAGAACAGAGGGAAATCACTGTTCAGTTAATCAACTATACCAAGAGTGGTAAGCTAACTTTTAAACATTTTTTTTTTCAAATTTATTGGAGGGACAGAAGGGAGAATATGAGGGAGGCGATAAAGATATTGTAGTCATGGAAATAAAAAATATTGAGCCTACGGGATTTCACTATTTGTAGGAAAGAAGTTCTGGAATTTGTTCCACTTGCAGCCTATGCGTGATCATAAGGTACTTGTGATATTCTTTAAGAAAACTATCTATTTGCAACCTAAAACTTCAATCTTTTAGCTAATCCTTTGTCTTTCCCCTCTTTTGCTTTTTTATTAAAATTTTTTAGGGTGAACTTCAATACTTTATAGGAGTCCAATTAGATGGAAGTGATCATGTAGAACCTTTGAGGAACCGCCTATCTGAGAAATCAGAGCTACAAAGTGCAAAGTTGGTAAGTAACTTTTTCTCTTTCATCTATCTTTTAGAGGACTCTGCCATAAGCTTGTTTATTTTTTATTTTGGAAAATGGATAAGCCCTGTTAATAGAATCTAGCTTAGTATCTTTCCAAGTGTCCCACATAACTAACATATCTCCTGAAGCCCTCGCTGCTGGAAAACACTGCCAATCCTAGGAATTTTCATTGGCAAAATGACTCACCAGCATACCTTTACCTCCTCCATATTTTATTGGTGTATACTTGTATTCAGATTCCAAAGCCTTTTCAATTGTTGTTTTCCATGAAAACAAGTCTTAGGTGTCTCAAAATAGTCAGAGATATCTTGAATTGAGCAAGTTTAGGCTGAGACTTAATAAAACTTTGCAGGTCATGACCACAATACCATTATTTAATGGATTATTCTTACATGTTCTTTAAAAACCTGTTTGCTGTATCTGACAAACATAGGAAAATATGTTTGGGCAAGTATAGGAACATATGATAGTCATAGCTTGTGTATAAGTCTACATATTGCAAGTGTACGTATTATTTTCCACCATATAGATACTTTTTAGATTTTATCCTTTTTTTTTTTTCGGGTAAAAGTTGCTAGAAAGTACTTGTTTATGAGTTCAACTTTTTTTGGCAGAATCAGAGTAAAAGTAACCTTCGAGTTATTCAAGGAAATTTGCTGGCTTTGCTTTAATCTCTCAAATTCTATGAATTTCCCTGTTTTTCCTTTGCTACCAAAACATGATTACGAAAATTAGCTTGTTAGCAGGATAGACATAATAAAAGATGAAATTATTTATGTCAAGGTAGTACTGTAGTAGCTGCAAATACCTGGTAAATAGCAATAATTCTGATGCTACCGTACAGTTATGACTTGTTTAAGTTGAAGTATCTCTTACCCATGTTGATGGGAACTTTTCCAACGTGAGATGTAGCTTAGGATCTCAGTAACAATGAATTCATTGACTTTAGGTGAATTTACTGCTTCTGTTTTCAGATAAGTTAATTAATTATCCGCATCTGTTTCTCTTATCAGGTCAAAGCCACTGCAGAAAATGTTGATGAGGCTGTCCGAGAGCTTCCTGATGCCAACTTGGTAAGGTACCCTATTTGGTTATTGTTTGGATTTATAAATGATTGGTTTCTAATTCTTTGTAGAAAACTGATTTTTCCGATTTGTAGAAGTATTGCAGTATCAAGAAATATTTTCAAATTAATTTGACCTTCCATTCTCTTAATAGATCATAAAGCCCCTACAAGAACCACTTTTGGCTTTCCATAAAGATTCTATATAAACAATATGGACTGGCAAGGGTCCAGAGCTATAGTGCCCTTCACCTCCTGTTCAGCTTCATAGGCTTGATAAAAAGTTCACACTCTTTTTCCATATGGGATGTGACATTTGATATCATAGACTTTTGATATCATAGACTTTGCCAAAAGCATTGAAGTTGGAATGCTCTGTCAAACTTGTATAAAGTGGCTTATGTCTTTCCTTTCAGGTTTACTAATAAAATAAACATGAGGCAAAAATCTTGGGTATTACCAATCATGATAAAGAAAAAATATAATAAAGGATTTTTTGCATAAGCAACTTTAGAAAAGAGTTTATTAAAAAAATAGAAGATAGAGAATATAAATAAAGCCTATAACTGGAGGAATCCTATCTAATGAATTTTACCTAAGTTTTTTCCTTTTCTCTTTAGGTACTGGCAGGGAAGTTATTCAATTCTTACATGATATAAAATATATACATATTCCTCTAAGAATTACTTATTTAAATAATTACATAATACAGATACTGTTAGGCACTTTTTTTTCTTACATTTGCTATAATTGTTTCATTCGAAGAAGAAATTTAGTATTTCTGGTCACTTATATTGAATGATAGCTGAAGTAGCTTCCATATTGCAGACGCCTGAAGACTTGTGGGCAATTCATTCTCGGCCTGTCTTCCCAAGACCTCACAAAAAGGAAAGTCCTTCTTGGGTGGCCATTCAAAAGGTATTAATTTGACAGTTTATAAGAGGCACATCTTTCAGTGTCAGATATTCACATTATTTCCAATATTTTCTATTCCCATGTCAAAATGTATCTAACGTAACAAATAATAATGACTAATACCCCTTCTGAGGGCAAGGGTAACCTAAAAAGAAACATTTTGAGGACTTTGGATCTGTTTTAGTAACAAATCAAGTATCATAAAAAAACATGTATCCCAAACACCTTTGGTAAGAGGAAGCAGTGATTGAGTTGGAAATAACGTTGAATAGGTAACTTGTCCTCATTTAAACCTGAGATTATGAGATTTTATTAGAAAATACCAAATAATGACCAAGTATAGGTTTGCAGCTATGTTGTCGACATTGACTACAGTAGGAGTGGAGCCCATTGGGACTGTTTCGAAGTTTGGAGGATGTAGCTATTAAGCTTTGAAGCTTTGATACCATAAAGGAACCAGAGGACAAAAACCAGATTAGAGTGTAAAGATTGATGTATTATGGATTTCAATTAAAATTATATATACAAAGTTTGTGAATTCCTAAAATGTAGGAGGAACTAATTTAAATTCAACTAATCCTGAAAGTATGGTAACTGACATTTTAAAATACAAAAAAGATGCAACAGAAAAATACTGTAGATAACCGAAAAAGGAGATGATGTTCTCTTACACGCTTTTCCAATGGTATTCCTTACCAATGTCACTTTATGTACATTATGTCGATTGGAGGGTGAAAGGTAGGATTTACATATGATCTGATTCTGATCTGAATTTGTTTGTAACATTTACGGTAGCTTACCTTTGAATACCCAAATGGTATCTTTTATTCTTCTATTTACTTCTCTTTATTGAATATTATTGTAGAACTAGTCAAAGAAGAGAAAGAGGAATCCAAGTCAGATAACTGATCTTGTAATTCAGATTCCTTATGTGTCTATTTGTTCATTGTGCTAGTCTTGGCCCAGCAAATTGGATATTGATTCATTTATTTTAACCTATCCATTCAACCTATTCATCAAAATTAAAATATAATAATTTAGATGTGACATATGGCACTATATTATTTCAGATGTAATTTCAGTAGATTTGAATAATTTGAATATGTTTATTGATGAAATTGATTTGCACATTGTTGTTTCAGTGGTTATGGTTTGCATTATGCATTTTAATTGTGATAGTCACTCAGTAATATAGTAATTTTACATCTGAATGTGTTTGATGCAATTATAAACTATTCTGTGTGGAGTTGTTTTGTCAGAGCTATCTTTTAATAGTTTTTTGTTTGTTGGTTTCATTCTTTTACCTTTTAGATAACTGCACGAGGCGAAAAAATTGGCCTGCATCATTTTAAGCCAATAAGACCGTTGGGTTGTGGAGATACTGGCAGGTAGTTTTTATACTTGCCTTTCTTGATTGACGATATTGGAATTGTTGGCATGTGTACCCTAGACTTCCAATCAACTTATTTCTTGATAGGAAGTCTTGTGAAAGAAAAAAAAGCCATGGGCAAGTATAAAAGACAAACTTATTCAAACTTAGCCATTCACCTTATTCTAAAACAAGTGATGACTTTCTTTGCAAGGTCATGTGCTTTAACATTCTTATGATTGTATATTTGTATGTAATTGCTATAAGTATATAATAACTGATGTAAATCAGGAGTTGACTACAACGTTATTTTAGGGATCAGAATTTACCTTATATAGAGACCTATCATGTATATGCATAGGTACTTCCCTCTTTGATAATGCAATAAGGAAAATTATTTTTGTGTGTTCCTTAGTTTCCAAATATCTAACCAGTTTCCTGGTAATAGAGGAGTATTGCTTTTTTTTTATCAAGGTGCTATTTTGTTTTATTGTCAGTGTTCATCTTGTCGAACTTCAAGGTGCGGGTGAACTATATGCAATGAAGGCAATGGAAAAATCAGTCATGCTTAATCGTAATAAGGTCTGGATATGTAAGAAAACTACTAGCTTTTTTCTTTCCATACTTCATTATAAGTATTAATTGAATGACTTGATTGAAATATGCCTTTATTTTCTCTCATGGTTAAGCTTTTGTGCGGAAAAAGATCTTATCAATTTCTCATTATTTGTTTGATATTTTTCAGTGGCATATATATACAATGTACCCGATAACTAAAAGACACCACTTTGTATTAGAAAATGAGAGATGTGCCATAAGAATGCGTGATCTGCTTTTACTTTAAGGCAAAATCTCAGTAATATCTTGCTTCCTTTTCTTGTTTTTGATGACATTGCTTGAGGTTTTCTTTTATAGGCTTTCCTTGTAGTCTCTAGAACTTTCATAGGATTATGGCAAAAACAAATTAGCCTTATCCATTCCTTCAATTCAAAGCTTATTTGGATCGAAAGTATTGAGAGATTGAGGGGAGACAAACTATGCCAAAATGTTTCTCAAATGAAGATTCTATGCAAGACTGAAATCTTTACAGGATGAATTTGTTTGTACAAGCAGTTTTCATATTATAATTTTGGGGAAACTACACTTAACCCCTTGAAATAAGGCATAAGTATGACTTCCGTACATGAACTTCAAAAATGCAATAGCCCCTCATCATTCATAAAAAAGCAAAAAGGTTAAACATTTATCGACATTAGTGGTGCACATGGAGGCGTGTTAAAAAATCCCTCAGTTTCTTCTTTCAACATACTTTTCCCCTTTCAATTTGAAGCAATTGGATGAATTTGCATGAAGATTGAAGATGTTTTGAAGTTGCACTGTAAAAATTAAAAGAAATTGCTTGCTTGTTGACAGATGGTGCTCCTGTTTCTTACCAGAAATTTGTTCTATGATACACTATCATAATGCTAGTGTCTTGGGTCCAATTGGTGGATTTTGATCAGTCTGCAACATCTTTCTTGTGAATAGATGCTAGCCTTTAAATAGTTAGAACTTATTGGTATAGAACTACTGCTATGTCTGCGACCTCTAACTTGAGCTTTCTCCCCACAATTTCTTTTGATATCTATGCAATGAAGAGGGGAAAACAATTAGGTTTGATTAAGGGTTGAAGTGGGATTTAGGAATTCCCTTCTTTTCTCTTTGTTACCAATTTCGAGGGACTTGGGTGTATACAGGTGAAAGAGAAGAGCAAATGTCCTTCACAGGGTGTTTCAATTTTATTGCTAACACATTAAGGTATTTAACTTTCCACTTCTTATTTGAAGATGGAGTATTCTCTTATGTTTTGAAATTCATGTATGGAAGTTGTAAATTAGGTCTTAGTTCAAGGGCTAGAGTGAATTTTCTTTTATAATTTTAATAGGACTATTACTCCTAGTTGAGCCTCAATATAGTTGGATTCCTTATGTTTTCTCCTCTTCCAAAGTTTGTTATTATATACTTGATATTACATATGTTGTTGTTGTTGTTGTTGTTGTTGTTGTTATTATTATTATTATTATGTATAGGCTTAAATGGGAAGCCTCCTCTAGGTGTCCTTTCCTTGTTTTTCTCTTTTTTTTTTGCCGAATTTTGTTTTTCTTTTTTAAATGAGGGAGAATGGTGAAACTTGAACTTAATGATATAGACTGTTAGCCCAGTTTTCAAATCCATGCCTTTTTTAAAAAAAAAATTAATTTCCTAGTTGATTAATTTCTATAATATATTATCTTGATGTCTAAGTTATAAAATGTAGTCATCTCAGTTAGCTTTTAAAGCTCAATATGAATGAAGAAAGCAGATTGACATTGTATATGTGTTTCAAGATGCTAGTGACAAAGAGAGGAGAAACCACAGTTACAAAAGATTATATATCATCCTATAACAAAAGAAAGCATGGACAAAATAGTTGTATGTGCAGAGAGAGAATGGGCAGCCCTTTTGTTTTCTTGATTCTGCTGTTCCTATTTTCTTTTTCTCTTATTTGCTCTGCTTTTTTAGGAGGATGTCTTATCCTCCTTAGTTACTTACTCCTTTTCTGAAAAGAATTTATTTTTCAATTGAGAAGAATATGTAGTATTTTAAAAAACTGAACTTTGATACTACTTTGGCGGGTTGCCAAGAACCCCAGAAGCATAAGCGGATAGGAAACACACACCAATGTTCTCAAAAAGAATAAAGATAAAACATATTTAGCATATAAGGATTTTAGTCGCTTAGATAATTTTCATGCCATAGTTTGATACACATATATATTATGTTTGATACTGACAAAAAAAATCATATATATCATGTTTGATAATGTATTGAATCACTCCAATTTTCTGCATGCACGCTTAACCTTGCCCACTCGGTAATATCTCACTTTTGATTGTTCCAGGGATGAGTGGTTATTTCATCTCACTGATTATATTTATATTGAATAAAATGTTTTCCGTTACAGGTTCATCGAGCATGCACTGAGAGAGAGATTATATCATTACTGGATCATCCTTTTCTTCCCACACTATACACTTCATTCCAGGTGTTGTAATTATCTTCATGTTACTATACCATTTTCAACATACTATGTAGCAGCTATCCTTTATGCTTAACTGTTTCTGCTTTACGTTAGAATTTACTTTCTAATTAAAATTTAGGGACGAGAGGAATTAAATCAAAGCAAAGAAGAATCAAGCTAGCTTCTGAATGAGAGAAAGTTGTTATTTCTTTTTCAAAGATCTGGGTGAAAAACTGTGTATGTACTCCAGTGCACAGCGTCGTATATATATATATATACACATGATAAGATAAGGTTTATCTTATCTTCTACTAACCTTATCTTGATGATAACAGCCTCTTCCTAACTGAAACAGATTACAAGATAATGTATATACAAAATATAAAATATAACTGCTTACCAAAAAAATATAAAATATTACTAACAGAATTGAAATTAAAACTTTAAATTATATAACTGCACTTGTCAGTTTTTTATCGCTTTCCACACCTTTGTATATCTATGAGGGATACTCCTTTGAAGAAGCTAAGGGCTGAGAACCAAACAATTGGAAGTGCTCTTCACAATACCCAAAGAGGCACCTAAGGAACCTTTAAACCATCCTGTGTGTTGAGAACTAAAAAACGTATGGATTATTAAGAATTTCTTATGATTAAGAAAATGATTTTTGTAATGCGCCCAAAGTATAAGTTATAAAGCCATAAGAGCTTTAGGAATATATTATATATTGCATTCTCATTTAATTTTAATTCAACCTTCTTACTCTACCAATTTCCTCAACATGTTATTGGAACAGTATTATTGAATGAGACTTCATTCCTAGTTTCAGTTTGAAAACTAACGCAATCTCTATACCTGTTCGTTTTATTCAAACCTCAACACAGAATGTTATCACCGATTACATTGTAAGATAGGATTCAAAACAAGAATATAAAGAAAGAAAACAGCCACAGCACACAACACAACAGAAAAGGGATAATACAGAAAGTAAGCTTAGGCCTAATTTTCTAAAGGCTAGGTTGTAGGTTCTCTCCAAGAATTGCCTTTACAAATCCTTCTTGCTCTCTTCCTGCCCTCCCCGCCTAAAAAAAAAAAATCTATGATTTTCTCTCTCTGTCAGCACAGCGCTCATCCTCCCTCATTTGTCCGTTATTACATACTTGCCTGATTCCTTTTCTGACCCTGCTGATTTCTCCCGTGTTCTTTCTTCCTGAATAGGTAATTGGTATAGAACCCTCTGGCCCACCCTCTTGAACCTCCTTAGACTTCAGTGATAATTGATTGTATTGGTGAAACTGGGTCAATTAGAAACTAAACCTAAATTGGTTTTAGTGTAATCTTCATGATTGGCATTTTTATTTGTCTTTTATGACATGCCTGGTGTGCAGTTTGGACTTTTGACTTTACTTCTACATCTATTTTCCATTTTTAAGCTGGAGTGCTTAAATAGATATTCCTGCCCCTATCACTGATCCTGAAAGGCTTAAACCTCTTCCAATTTTTTTCTTTTTTGGAAAGAATAGTTGTTACCTGTTGCAATACGTTTCAGGTTCATAGAATACATGTGCTTTTGTATCCTGATGTTTGGGTTATGTACAAGAGTTCAGAAACTGCCGGTTATCCCAATTTTGTTTTTGTGAGGTATTGCAAGGTTGTTAGGCTTGCCAATGGCAGGTTAAGTTGTTTGGCATGTTTGGTGGCCATTGGATTGTATTCCCACACTAAGTAGGTTTCTCACTCGCTATAAAGTCCCATAGCTAATTGAGGTTTTGGAGAAAAAAGGTTTGTGAATTTCTGCTCTCTTTGCATCCACACAGTTTACTTAGCACGAAGTCCAGAAGTTTTTATCAGTGAATCGTCTCTGTGAAAGAATAGTTGTTTTTGTTTCTTTGTGGATTCTTGCTCATGGTTTTGAAGGGAGATGTTTTCAGATATATGAAGAAAGAGTTGATTCAGTAATTTTTTTTTGTTTTGTTTTTTACGCTATGTCAAAGATGTCACATCCTTCTGTTTTGGATTTGTTTTCTGAGTTAACAATGATAGTGAGTCTATGATCAAAATTGATGTAATGGAATGGCAAGATTTTATTATGCTTGTGAAATAATCTTCTGCTAAATTTTATACATTGATAGACTTTATCATATGCTCAAGGATATGAATTCTATTTAATCTCTCCAATGCAAGGTATCTAACCCAAGTGTTCTAATGTTTCCTTTATCTTCACAGACTTCTACACACGTGTGTTTGATAACAGATTTCTGCGCTGGGGGTGAATTGTTTGCATTGCTTGATAAACAACCCTTGAAGAGTTTCAAGGAGGAATCAGCTAGGTATAATTTATTTGACCTTTTCTCTTCCGAGAAACTCAAGCCTTATGACTTTGAAATTGTCAATATCTTTGACTGATGATTAAAGATCGGATGACATTACCCTTTTTTTTTTTACTTTTTTCTTTTTTAGGAGGCTTTATTAAGTCTCAGTCTTTTTTCTTGCTAATTTTCTTTTTTTAACAAGGTTTTTTTAAATATATATATATATATTTTAATGTTGATGCATGACTAAAGGAAACTATGGATGAACTTGATCATTTAGATGCTACTTCAGGACTCTGTCATCTTACTTAACAAATTGTTGACAACCCCATAGTTTTATTTCACTTTTTTGAATACAGTTGTAGTTGTTTTATTTAAGGTTCATCATTTTCATTAGAAATGATGTCTATAAATGTGTTATCATATGAATTCTTATTTGATGTGAAATCTTTTTATCACATTTCAGATTCTATGCGGCAGAGGTTGTCATTGGTTTGGAATACCTCCACTGTTTAGGTAATCTATTCAACAAATCCCCATTCGTGTTAAGGGCATGATCTAATTTTTACCAACTTCTTTAGTGGCATTCAAATGGAATACATGTGGAGGTCTGTGTGTGCGCGTGCTTTTTGGTACCAAGTGTTAGAATTGTGTACATTATAGAGTCTTGATTGATTGGTTTAATAGACTAATGTAGAAATTAGCATCTCTATTTATTGTACTTCACTGTACAATTTTATTGCGATGTACTCACTATCTAATCCTATAAATAAGACAGATGAAGTAAGCTACTGATACATTCACTAAAAATCCCTTCTCTCTCTTTCCACTTTTCTCTATTTGTTCAATTGGGTTTCTTGATGCATTGAATTCAACCCAATGAATTGTAGTTGACTGAGTGTGAAATCCTGTGAGTTGTAATGTCTAAGTTTGGATGTGTTTTTCTTTTCACTTTGGTTTCATTTGCAATTAGCTGAAGTTTGTGTGCTCGTCATCAGCTTGAGGTATTGTAAAGAAATCTGTCAATTGTTCAATGATTATATTACATATTCAGTGAGAATTTTAAAGGATTTGGAATCCATTATTATCTAGAAATCTTTTGGTTTTCCTTTCAATCAGTATATCTGGGAATTGTTTGCCTCTTGAAGGGTTATCCTTTGTGTTGAGATTTTTCCAGTTTAGTTTGAGTATGAGGAGAGGGGGCTGCCACAGAAGATGTGTGTACACTAAAATTCTACAAGCATGCAAGCCTTCCTGTTCATCTGTTTCTGGCCATAAATTTCAACATCTTTTAATGTGTTATTTGTTATCCAAAAAAATAAAGTTTCAGCCAGTAAGCTGGCCTAAATGAGTTTCCATCCTGCATTAAAATGAGAAAATGATTCTGGTTCTTTAGTGATCTTATATACTTATTTTATCTAGGTATAATTTATCGAGACCTGAAGCCAGAAAATATTTTGCTTCAGATGGATGGCCATGTTGTATTAACTGATTTTGATTTATCATTTATGACTTCTTGCAAAGCCCAGGTATGTATCTTTTTTCCCACTACGGCAAATTCTAATTTTGATAAATTCAATGGTTTTCCCAGCCCTGCTCTTATTCTTCACCCAGTATTAATTTTTAGCTAGAGGAAAAAATCTTTTGCCCTATTTGGTATTTTGGCCTTGTTGCTCAGTATCAATATTATTCTTTAAGCCTGATTTCCTCATAAAATTTTGGTCTGACTTTTGTGAAATTCTTCTCATCTCAGATCTAGAAACTTTATCAGACTCTTTGTTTCTCAACTATACAAAGTTGTCCAATTTGTTGCACATGTGCAAACATTAGTTAATTTAGATCCTCACTTAATGTGTCAAAAGTGTTAATTCATCCCAGTTCTATAAGTTTTTCCATCTTGTTTTTGTGACTCCTTTTGTCTTCACAGTCACAAAATCTGTAAAAGTTAGTGCTCATGAGCATTGCCTAGCCTAAGAAAATCAATTTTACTTCCATATCCATGCTTAATATGTCAGCAGCGTTTCTTTGGCTCATCCCTAGATGTTTCTCCTTCTAAATGCCACTGTTCGTGTTTCCTCAAGCACACCATCCACTACCTAGCATGAGAAAACTCTTCGTTTTCCCTTCCAATGCTTAATCTAGCTGCAAATAGTAAAATAACAGATATTCTAGACTATCGTTTTGCTCTATAGATGTAAGTTGCTTTAATTGGAAGCTGATTATGCAGATTTTGAAGCACCCACCACCTAGCAGAAGATCAAGAAGTCATCCACCACCAACATTTGTTGCAGAGCCTGTTACACAGTCAAATTCATTTGTTGGAACTGAAGAATACATAGCTCCTGTAGGGTGAATTTAAATTCTGCTTCATAATACTTGTTCAAGTAAACTGCATAAACCTTCACAAGGGTTTCATGATTCCGCAGATACCGCTTCCTGTTTCTATAGTTACAATGGCTTCCCGTAATATTATATATATTTATATTTTATTAAATTAAAAAATAAAGGAAATCTGTGTATTTTTAGAAACAAGAAGGGCGAGATTCATATCACATTTAAAATTATGAAATAGGAATTTGTAGTTACATCTACTTAATAATATCAAATCTGAAAGAAAACCATGTATGTACTGAAAAATAATGACCATATGAACTTACAATATATTTGGTTTTCATGTTATTCTTAAAATTATCATTATCATCTTTCAAGGTTCACTTGAGTACTGTGTTTTCAGGAAATTATAACTGGAGCAGGGCATAGTAGCGCAATTGACTGGTGGGCTCTTGGTAAGCACTTCCTTCTCTTTCTATTTTTTCTGTGAAACTTTTGTTATCTATTTTAATTGCCTAAGTTCTTACACTACGAATGCTGGTTACATTGTTCAATTTCAAGTACAACATCAATGTGAGGGGGTTTGGCAATGCGGGGAATAATTCTTTAGTTGGCTTAAAAGATCAAGCCTTAAACAATTCTGAAGCATTTGTCTAATGTTCTTGAATCTGACCCATGTCTAGAATGGTCATACCAAATTTCAGTTTGCCAATGTGAATATAATGTTACTTGTACATATTGTAAGACAATGTTGGCATCGATATAGGGCAGAGGGCTCAGCTTTATGTATAAGTTGAGATATGTGAAGGACTACTGATGGGTTTAGAATCACGAGGTATTGGCAATATAAGGATTAGGATGATTTTTAGATATTGTCTTATGATGAGTAAATTGCTTGAAACATGTACCCAAGAATAATTTTTTGGTAGAGAAGATCCTATGGTGGCTAGAATGTTGAGTTCAGTGGGCTAAGTTGTACTTAATCTAAGTGCTTATTTATGGAAAATCAAGTCGGGGTTTACAGCTCTTTTTTGGTACCAGTATAATTTGTAGGCCTAAAGTCTGCTTGACGCTTTACTTGGGGACTTATTTATGATGTGATTTTGAAGGTGATTCTTTGTGAATAGCAGTTGAAATAATAGTTCTGTTGTTTGCTGTTGGTTGGAAGTTTTGCAATAAGCCATTTGGTCTATTTATGAGAACCACCCACTGCTGCCACTGCCATAAAAGAAAACAATAATTTTTTGGATTGGAAGATTCATCCTTGATTTAATGGCCGCAATTTTCTAAATTTTTCTCAAAACGTTAGTCTTCTTAAGAGAACCACTGATTCTGACATGCAGAGATTAGACATCTCTTTTTTGCTAATTAATCTTATAGGCTTTTGTTTGCTTTGTTCTGTTTCAAATTTTTTTGCCTTTTCAGGTTTAATGATTTCTTGTCATCCAATATTTTGCACCTCCTTCTCTTTATAATACAATTTCTTTTATCCACCAAAATCCAAATATATATGTATATATATATATATATATAACCACAACTTTTTTCATTCATGTTTTGAATTCAGGTATCTTGTTGTATGAAATGCTCTATGGTCGTACGCCATTCAGGGGAAAGAACAGGCAGAGGACATTTGCTAATATCTTGCACAAAGATCTAACCTTTCCCAGCAGCATTCCGGTAAATGAAAATTGTGCTTATTTTTACCATCTTTGCTCGCAGGGAGAGACATTCTTAAGAATTATATAGTATATAACTAAGCAAAAAACCAATAGCTATTTTTCAGAGCGTTGTATTGGTAGATCTCACAATTGACAAAGCCCACTTTAAGGAATTTTCATTGATTATTTGTATTTTCCATACCCTGGTACCTGAATTTTTTTCCTCACTTGCAATTCCTTTGACAATTTTTGTTTGGACTACACTAAAAGTAGATATTTTCATCTATAGAGCACAAATATGAGAAAAAGGTAGTCATGCCTGTGTTGTTGGACACTTGTAAACGCATTACTTTATTACATTCATGCAGTTCATTCAATGCCCATGCTTGCTACTTTCGCCTTGATTGAAAAATAATGTTCATATGACATTCATAGAAATATACTGTTAGCAGCTTTAGTTTCATAAATTTTCAGGTAAGTCTAGGGGGCAGGCAGTTGATTAATGCACTATTGCAAAGAGACCCAGCCAACCGATTAGGTTCAAGAACTGGAGCCAATGAAATCAAACAACATCCTTTTTTCCGTGGAATTAATTGGCCTTTAATCCGCTGCATGGTAGTATTCTATTTCAGTTCTGTTCATTTCGATTTAGAATGGTCACTCACTCTGAATATCTTTCAAGTTCTTTAAGACAGCCTGGCTAATTGTTTTCAATAATTAGGTTAAATTATTTGTTGGTGCTGGAGTTTTACTCAATTTATAACCTGGTCTATATAATTTAAGAGCTTTGCCTTGTATGGTTTTAAAAAGTCGTATCTTTATTCTTATCATTAAGGATTTGTCAATGGGTTGTTACTTGTTAAATTTTATCGTGTCATTGTAACCCTCTAAATAACCATAATATGGAATAGAAGTAAACTATGGAGTGTTATCTGATGTGTATAGCATGTAATACCCACATAGGTCATGGAATTTGGGTTAGTTGACGTGAATCATGCTTACATAGGTATCAAAATAGGATATAGTTTGTTACGTTAACAAGATTTAATAACATTCTAACATAGGTTTAATGACAAGATCAAACTTTTTTAAAAGAAAATTAAACTATAATGGCCCAATAATTAAACTGTTAAACTACCTGAACCAAATCGAAAACAACAAAATAAAACTCCAATCTGGAACTTTAGCGAATAAACCTACATTGAGTTGGCAGCTTGACTGTTATTTACAGCTTTGATTTATGTATTTGTATGCAGAGTCCACCACCTCTTGAAGTTCCTCTTGAATTGATAGGGAAAGATCCGAAGTCCAAAGATGTGAATTGGGAAGAAGATGGAGTACTTGTTCGTTCAATAGATCTGGATATTTTCTAAAGGTTCTTCACATTGGTGCCCTCAGTCACTTAGGTCAGACTTGATGTTCAACACATTCACTTTAACACTCTCCGAAACATAAGAATGTAATATGATGCCTGTCTATTTGTCCATGCCGTGGTTAAGTCCATTGCCAGCATTTGATTTGGCAGTAGATAATCTCAACCAAATATTATGTACCATAAATAATGTGTATGTTCTTGAGCTGTAAACTTATTAAATAACAGTAAATAACGACAGCAGATTATCATTTACCTTGATCTGATTTGGTTTATTTTTTAATGATTAAAACAAGAAAACAAAAGACAATTTCTTTTGGTGTTACAACTTTAGTTTGATTGTTAAATTATATTCCAAATTTGCATTGTTCTGGTGGACTATCTTGATGTAGTAACGACATTACACTGACACCATCCTTTGACAATAAAATGTTTACGAAATTGAAACAATAATTATTTTCACGTATTGAATTGATATATAAAATGTTCACGATATTCAAAACAAGTTTAAACTGAAATAAAAAAAAAAGTTGATCTTTTTATAATTCTCTGTCAATTGGATTAATGGATCGTCCAATTGGATTGATAACAAAATGCATAGGTTGTTAGTAGGAGATTTATTAAGCATATGCAAATTGGATTTATTCCATCACATAGTTTGCGTCCTAGAATATGGTGCCCTTGGTGCTTTCTATTTATTTGATTGTATCCAAAGGCCCAATAAATTGGGATTTCCCTATTGAGCCATGTCATGTCCAGGTTAGTGGATCATTTATGATAAAGACGATGGATCAAAATAGAACTTTGAGCAAATTTGAGGGATTAAAATAGGACTTTGACAAAAAAAAATTGAGGTAAAGGTATAATTGACAACAATGTGAAACATTTGGGGCATAACTGACACAAACAAACGTTGGGGGCATAACTAAAACTGACCCTAAACGTCAGGGGCACAAGCAAAATCTTTTGCCATTTATGTATTTCTCTTTAATTAAGCTAATTTAGGTAGTGAGACGAATATGGTATTCTATGTTTTACCACATCACCAATTCTTTTGTTTTTTCTTTCTTTATATTTATGCTTCTTGTGCCTTCCTATCCTAAGGTTATTGACTGAATAATTTTTTTTTTGGTGAATTTATTGACTGAATATTTAATTATGATGGATTCACATGTAAAGTATGTTTAGTGGTTAATTATGAAGCCCTTATTGTTTCTCTTACATGGGCTTCACAAAGCTAGCAATAAATTCTCTAAACCAACAAAGTTTGATGTTGTTAAACTTAAACTTGATGATTCATATAAGCAAAGAGTAGTGAAGAGAACATGATGGAGAAAGAGTACAAACTCCATATGCATGATTTTGCGTTTTTTTTTCTTTGTATATATGATTGAACTAAACACATCAAAGTAGAAAGTTCCACTTATTAAATTGAGAACTTAATTATTTTTATATTCAATGATAAAATATGTGAAAAGTCCAATTAAATGTTCAGTAACAGTAAATAAATATATGTATGTATTTATGTATATATGTATTCATGCATACATATCTTTAAGATACCATATAAATTTATTTGAGATTCTTAAAAAAAATTCAGATACTTCATCCAATAATTGTCAATAATATTCTAGAAATATAATTTATATCTTCATCTCTTTTAATACTTAGCATGTAGAAGAGAATGATCATTTAGTTGCCACCAAAAGTGTTGGTTTCTTGAAAAATGTTGGTGTTAAAAATGATCTATATATCGATAATGTTCTAAACATTCTAAAAATTATATTTACATATCAAATACTTTCAATGAGTGCATTTAATGTATATCAAAATATATATATATATATATATCAATGAATAGTAATTACACATTCCGATCACTACGTTGATAGGTTAATTAAACATGTTAATTTTGTGAAATTTCTATATATGATCTCTTTTAAATATTTTATATGTTTCATTTTTAAAATTGTTATTTTTTGTATATTTAATTTGGATAATAAATGAACTATTACTTTAATATGTAAAAGAAAGAGAAGACGAAAAACAACAAAGTCAATGAACATTTTGTTCAGCCCAAAAAAAAAAAATTGTTTTCTACAAAGAGCACTCTATCAAAACTGTAAAATGCAAGACCATATAAACACTCCCTCACTCCCTTGGTTTAATGACTTATAATTCACTTAGGAAAATGCATGTATAAGAAAATTACTAGTTAAAATATTCTACAAATTAATATGTTAAATGCAAATTATCATTACAAAGTTTCAACATGATACCAAATTTGAAGTAACAACTAAAAGGCAGTTTAGGCCTCAAATTGGTGAGGTGACTAAAGTTTGTGATCGTCATAAAATTAAAAAGTTTAAAAAATATATATTTTTAAAAATTAATAATTAATTCACATAAATTGAAATAGAATAGAATTTTAACTTTATTGTGTACATTTATTAATAAAAAAGTGCATTATATATGAGTAAATTCATACTTGAATAATGAAATTCACACATAAATGATCAATAGAAAAATAAAGAAAACTTGTTTGATTTTCTTTTGATTCATATATATTGTTTATTTGATTATTAACCGTGTTTTTTTTTCTAAAAGTAAATTTGTCTCTTATTAAACATAATGTAAATGCATTTCACAAAAATTGTGACATAACAAAGCATCATTTTATTTTTATATACAATTAAACAAGGTCAATATAGTCATTTTCTGATGAGCAAAAACTATTTAACATATTATTAAAATTACTATGCAGACTTCAACTTTAACGATTATAAAGTGGAAGAGAAATAAAATATAAGAAGAGAGGATTTTTATATAAAGAATCCAGAGAAAGATCAAATAGTTGAATTTTAAAATTGAGGGACCAAATAGTTGAGTTTTAGAACATGTGGCATTAATATGTGGCATTTAACATGCCACATGTGCACTTAAAGACCATATCATTGTTGTTAGTAACGAAGTGAGGCTACAAGGACTACCGAGTTAACATTTATAATTATTGGGGGACCAAATAGTATATTTCAATAATACAGGGACCAAATCGTTGAAATTGTGAAAAATGAGGGACCAAATAGCAAGTTTCCTCTTCTAAAATGAATGCAAATTCCAAAACCCTATTCGCCAACGGCTAATTCCAAATTCCAAACTCATGTTCGCGGAACCGCTATTTCCAAACGGCTATTTCGAAACTCATATATATACCTAATTATGCCCAAACCCTAAACGTCGTCGATAGTATATGGAAGAACGGTCGCAAGTGAGAGGACCAACGGGTGTGAAGCAGAGAGAGAACGCCGGTAGAGAAGTTGGAAAACGTCGTCGCCGTCGTTGTAAGTTCTTATAGTATTTTTTAAAGAAAGCTGCTTGTCTCGATGTCCTTCAAAAGAAAGGTTTGCTAATGCTTCTCAAAGATATAGTATTTTTTTATTTTCTTTTCCATTTCTTTATTCATTTTTATTAAGTTCCATTCTGTTTTTGCTCGTTCTGTGGGTCTTGTTGATTTTGGAGAAGCAATTGAATTGAAGAAACTCAATGTACACAAGTTTTGGAGCAAGGTAATTTGAAACCTCACTGTTGCTCCCTTGTCTGTTCATTACTAATTTTTAATCCAAATTTAGCTATTCACTTTTGATTACGTCTCAGATTTCAGGGCATGATGGCAGAACGCTAGCAAGGAGAAGGGTTCTAAAGATAAGTTCTAATTACATTTCACAATAATCTGAAAAGTCATTTATTTTTTTTTTATTTTTCAATGTCATTGTTTTTGTTGATTCAAGCTGTATAGAAAAGTATTTCCATGTCATCTTTTCTTTCACTTTATTTTCGTAATTATGTGCAGAAATTAGCCAAGTCCGAAGCTTCTTTTCCTTAATCTCAAGGAGCGGAGGTATAACTTTATAATCAAACTGGTATCGTTAGATGCAAACTTTTGCCTTCTTTTCATAAATTTTCTTTTTCTTTAGAAAATCTGGCAAAGGCTTGGTTTGATGTATGATGAAAGACAAAAATTGTTTGAACTACTTAGATGGGTAATTCTGGATTTAGGGTGAGAACTATTTTCTTTAGTTTTTCTTTGACTTTATTTTCGTAATTTTGTGCAAAAATTAGCCAAGTTTGAGGATTCTTTTCCTAAATCTCAAGGAGTAAAGGTATGGCTTTATAATCAAACTGGTATTGTTAGAAAAATACTTTTGCCTTCTTTTCATAAATTTTCTATTTCTCAAGAAAATCTGGGAAAGGCTTGATTTTATGTATGATGAAAGACAATATTTGATTTTATCTGAAGATTAATTTTAGTTGCATCATATATGTTAATGTTACTTTTAATTTTAATGTTGTCTTTTTTAAATGTTAACTTTTGATTACCTATTACATTTCAGCGCATGATGGCGGAAGAGGAGCAAGGAGAAGGGTTCTAAAGATAAGTTCTAATTACGTCTCACAATAATCTGAAAATTATTTATTATTTTTATTTTTCAATGTCATTCTATTTGTTGATTCAAGCTGTATAAAATTATTTCCATGTGTACTTTAGAGTTTTAGACTTTCGTTAGGATCCTGAGTAATCATGCATATTTATTTTTGTCTCTATTTTTTTCAATAACATCATTACAGTGTCCTAAAGAAAATGATAAGGTTATATTTTGTACCTCATTTGTTTGTGTATGATTCCATTTTTAGATTTATTTTTTCAATTAATTTATGATTATTTTAAACTAAATTTAATTTGTTATAGAATAATGAAAATGACTAGGAAGTTAAATAACATTTTGAAATCGGCCAATTTGTTTGAAATATATATTTACGAGACAAAGTGAAAGAGCTTGACTTACAGTATGTGTAGTTTTGAGTTTTAGACTTTCTTTAGGATCCTAGGTAATCATGCATATTTATTTTGGTCTGTTTATCCTTGTCAATAGCATAATTACGTTGTCATAAAGAAGATGATAAGATTATATTTTGCACCTAATTTGTTTGTATATAATTCCTTTTTTAGATGTCTTTTTTCAGTTAATTTATGATTATTTTAAA
Source organism: Chamaecrista fasciculata (assembly GCA_003254925.1). Classification (NCBI taxonomy): domain Eukaryota; kingdom Viridiplantae; phylum Streptophyta; class Magnoliopsida; order Fabales; family Fabaceae; genus Chamaecrista; species Chamaecrista fasciculata. The sequence goes on along the minus strand of QANZ01045835.1, from coordinate 28,113 downwards.
TTAAATTTAATTTGTAATAGAATAATGAAAAATAATAGGAAGTTAAATAAGATTTTGAAATTAGCCAATTTTTTTGAAATATATATATTTATCAGACAGAGTGAAAGAACATAGCTTGACTTACACTATGTGTACTTTAGAGTTTTAGATTTTCTTTAGGATCCCAGGTTATCATGCATATTTATTTTGGTCTCTTTATCCTTGTGAATAACATCATTACATTGTCATAAACAAAATGAAAAGGTTATATTTTGTACCTTTGTATATAATTCCATTTTTAGATGTCTTTTTTCAATTAATTTATGATTATTTTAAATTAAATTTAATTTGTAATAGAATAATGAAAAACAATAGGAAGTTAAATAACATTTTTAAATCAGTCAATTTATTTGAAATATATATTTATCAAATTCAGTGTCTTCCAGCCATTCTGCATTTGTGTCATTGTTTTGTTTACCAAACCGTTTTTATGTTAAGCTTCGTAGATCATGTTTTCAGTGAAGATTATAACACCAACTAAGACTTTGTTGGTCTGCTGTTTGTGGCTTTGGGGTACTCTCAGTTTACGGAAAAAAAAATATTGGTGTACTCAATATTTTTACAAAAAATGAATATGCTTCACATTTCATCACTACCAATTATTTAATTGTCACATTGGTTTTTGTGAGATTAATGCTATTTATTATGTAATTATTGTGATTAGCTATAATTATCTAGAGTTATGAATGCTCTTGATTAGGAGTTAGAATATAGTCTAGAATAGTTTTTTTGTATGTTTGAATTTTTTGGTTTTGATCATCAGCTTTGTAAAAGCATTGTTAAGTTTCTTCTTCATAGAAAAGTACAGTTCTTCATCCATAGCCCTAATTCACTTGGTATCACACATAGTATTAGAGCGTTGTAAAAGCATTGTTATGTTTCTTCTTCATAGCATTGTTAAGTTTCTTCTTCATACAAAAATACAGTTCTGATCATCAGCTTTGTAAAAGCATTGTTAAGTTTCTTCTTCATAGAAAAGTACAGTTCTTCATCCATAGCCCTAATTCACTTGGTATCACACATAGTATCAGAGCGTTGTAAAAGCATTGTTATGTTTCTTCTTCATAGCATAGCATTGTTAAGTTTATTCTTCATACAAAAATACAATTCTAATCATCAACTTTGTAAAAGCATTGTTAAGTTTCTTCTTCATAGAAAAGTACAGTTCTTCATCCATAGCCCTAATTCACTTGGTATCACACATAGTATCAAAGTGTTTTAGGTTTTGATCAAGATAGTACTCGACTGTTTGATTAATCTATTTGTTTGCATTACTTTTCATTTTCCTTTCATTTTTCTCTTGTGTGTTGATTTACATGCTTGTTTTCTTTTATATTTTGTATGATTTTTTGGATTCTTTAACATAGAGTTTTTTTCAGTTATTCAAGTCATTAGATTAGCTAGAATTGCGGTTGATTGGTATTTTGCTCTCTTCTTTTTTGCTTGTTTTCTCTCATGTTCTCTTATGAAAGAAAAATTGGAAATATCATCATGTTGGTAAAACAATGGCAAAGCATAATTCACAAAGATAAATCAACACTTGTATTTACTTGTCCAAATGTAAAGCATTGGACCATCATGCTTCCACATTAAAAAACAATACAAAAATGTGTTCAAACTTCAAATATGTTAATGCTACTTTTAATTTTAATGTTGTCTTCTTTTTTGCTTGTTTTCTATTTTTGTACCATGTATTTAGTTGCATCATATATGTTAATGCTACTTTTAATTTTAATGTTGTCTTGTTTAAATTTTCACTTTTGATTAACTCTTACATCCCACCACATTTCAGCACATGAGAGGAAGGAGAAAAAGGGTTCTAAAGATAAGTTCTAATTACTTCTCACAATGATCTGAAAAGTCATTTATTATTTTTATTTTTCAATGTCATTCTTTTTGTTGATTCAAGCTGTATAGAAAAGTATTTCCATGTCATCTTTTCTTTCACTTTATTTTCGTAATTTTGTGCAGAAATTAGCCAAGTCCGAAGCTTCTTTTCCTGAATCTCAAGGAGCGGAGGTATAACTTTATAATCAAACTGGTATCGTTAGATGCAAACTTTTGCCTTCTTTTCATAAATTTTCTTTTCCTTTAGAAAATCTGGCAAAGGCTTGGTTTGATGTATGATGAAAGACAAAAATTGTTTGAACTACTTAGATGGGTAATTCTAGATTTAGGGTGAGAACTATTTTCTTTAGTTTTTCTTTGACTTTATTTTCGTAATTTTGTGCAAAACTTAGCCAAGTTTGAGGATTCTTTTCCTAAATCTCAAGGAGTAAAGGTATGGCTTTATAATCAAACTGGTATTGTTAGAAGAATATTTTTTCCTTTTCATAAATTTTCTATTTCTCAAGAAAATCTGGGAAAGGCTTGATTTTTATGTATGATGAAAGACAATATTTGATTTTAACTGAAGATTAATTTTAGTTGCATCATATATGTTAATGTTACTTTTAATTTTAATGTTGTCTTTTTTAAATGTTAACTTTTGATAACCTATTACATTTCAGCGCATGATGGCGGAAGAGGAGCAAGGAGAAGGGTTCTAAAGATAAGTTCTAATTACGTCTCACAATAATCTAAAAATTATTTATTATTTTTATTTTTCAATGTCTATTTGTTGATTCAAGCTTTATAAAAGTATTTCCATGTGTACTTTAGAGTTTTAGACTTTCGTTAGGATCCCGAGTAATCATGCATATTTATTTTTGTCTCTATTTTTTTCAATAACATCATTACAGTGTCGTAAAGAAAATGATAAGGTTATATTTTGTACCTCATTTGTTTGTGTATGATTCCATTTTTAGATTTATTTTTTCAATTAATTTATGATTATTTTAAACTAAATTTAATTTGTTATAGAATAATGAAAATGACTAGGAAGTTAAATAACATTTTGAAATCGGCCAATTTGTTTGAAATATATATTTACGAGACAAAGTGAAAGAGCTTGACTTACAGTATGTGTAGTTTTGAGTTTTAGACTTTCTTTAGGATCCTAGGTAATCATGCATATTTATTTTGGTCTGTTTATCCTTGTCAATAGCATAATTACGTTGTCATAAAGAAGATGATAAGATTATATTTTGCACCTAATTTGTTTGTATATAATTCCTTTTTTAGATGTCTTTTTTCAGTTAATTTATGATTATTTTAAATTAAATTTAATTTGTAATAGAATAATGAAAAATAATAGGAAGTTAAATAAGATTTTGAAATTAGCCAATTTTTTTGAAATATATATATTTATCAGACAGAGTGAAAGAACATAGCTTGACTTACACTATGTGTACTTTAGAGTTTTAGATTTTCTTTAGGATCCCAGGTTATCATGCATATTTATTTTGGTCTCTTTATCCTTGTGAATAACATCATTACATTGTCATAAACAAAATGAAAAGGTTATATTTTGTACCTTTGTATATAATTCCATTTTTAGATGTCTTTTTTCAATTAATTTATGATTATTTTAAATTAAATTTAATTTGTAATAGAATAATGAAAAACAATAGGAAGTTAAATAACATTTTTAAATCAGTCAATTTATTTGAAATATATATTTATCAAATTCAGTGTCTTCCAGCCATTCTGCATTTGTGTCATTGTTTTGTTTACCAAACCGTTTTTATGTTAAGCTTCGTAGATCATGTTTTCAGTGAAGATTATAACACCAACTAAGACTTTGTTGGTCTGCTGTTTGTGGCTTTGGGGTACTCTCAGTTTACGGAAAAAAAAATATTGGTGTACTCAATATTTTTACAAAAAATGAATATGCTTCACATTTCATCACTACCAATTATTTAATTGTCACATTGGTTTTTGTGAGATTAATGCTATTTATTATGTAATTATTGTGATTAGCTATAATTATCTAGAGTTATGAATGCTCTTTATTAGGAGTTAGAATATAGTCTAGAATAGTTTTTTTGTATGTTTGAATTTTTTGGTTCTGATCATCAGCTTTGTAAAAGCATTGTTAAGTTTCTTCTTCATAGAAAAGTACAGTTCTTCATCCATAGCCCTAATTCACTTGGTATCACACATAGTATTAGAGCGTTGTAAAAGCATTGTTATGTTTCTTCTTCATAGCATTGTTAAGTTTCTTCTTCATACAAAAATACAGTTCTGATCATCAGCTTTGTAAAAGCATTGTTAAGTTTCTTCTTCATAGAAAAGTACAGTTCTTCATCCATAGCCCTAATTCACTTGGTATCACACATAGTATTAGAGCGTTGTAAAAGCATTGTTATGTTTCTTCTTCATAGCATTGTTAAGTTTCTTCTTCATACAAAAATACAGTTCTGATCATCAGCTTTGTAAAAGCATTGTTAAGTTTCTTCTTCATAGAAAAGTACAGTTCTTCATCCATAGCCCTAATTCACTTGGTATCACACATAGTATCAAAGTGTTTTAGGTTTTGATCAAGATAGTACTCGACTGTTTGATTAATCTATTTGTTTGCATTACTTTTCATTTTCCTTTCATTTTTCTCTTGTGTGTTGATTTACATGCTTGTTATCTTTTATATTTTGTATGATTTTTTGGATTCTTTAACATAGAGTTTTTTTCAGTTATTCAAGTCATTAGATTAGCTAGAATTGCGGTTGATTGGTATTTTGCTCTCTTCTTTTTTGCTTGTTTTCTCTCATGTTCTCTTATGAAAGAAAAATTGGAAATATCATCATGTTGGTAAAACAATGGCAAAGCATAATTCACAAAGATAAATCAACACTTGTATTTACTTGTCCAAATGTAAAGCATTGGACCATCATGCTTCCACATTAAAAAACAATACAAAAATGTGTTCAAACTTCATGCATATGTTGTGATCTTTATATATAGTTGAATACAATATAATGATATATAGATGATGGTTGAGGTGACAATCCAGAAGGCTCACTCACTCAGCTCGTCCAAACATCATGAAAGTGGTTCTTGGCAGAATGTTTGAACCCATAAAACTATTTTACTAGGTCAAACCTCTATCTTCTCACATTTATTGTTGGTGTTAGTTTCTACCTAGACCGTAAAACGGATAGGTGAATATGAGATTATCGTCTAGACCGTAAAACGGATAGATGAAAAAAAATATGTCCTCACTTAGACAATAAAGCAAATTCCGAAAATGAGGCCTTCTCCTAGACCGTAAAACGGATGGGTGAATATATGTTATTATCGTCTAGACCGTAAAACGGATAGATGAAAGAAAATTGGTGAAAGAAATCAGCCCTCACCTAGACCGTAAAACGGATAGGTGAAAAATATAGAAGTAAATAAGGGTCTAACCTAGTATAGTTTGATGGGAACAATGTCGTGACCATTACGAGTTGCTTTGGTTGAGCCAAGTTTATGAGCCTTTTTTGGATTCTCACCTCGACTCTCATTAGTATATCATTTTGTTGCATTTTACTGTTTATGGAGGTCCACAACATATGCCTGAAGATAAAAACACATTTATGTGTTGTTTTTTACTGTGAAAGTTCAAAGGTTCGCTATTTTTCTATTGGGGGAGTAAATGCTTGTGTAGTTGATTATATTGTTAGGGTGAGAATTGATTTATCTTTATGGTGTATATGTATATATATTATGTTTTGTCATTGTTCAACTGAAATGGTAAATTTGTCTTGTAGTGATCTTCTTTACAGTCTTGAGTTATTGCTTCTTATAATGTTATTGTTTTTTCTTTTTCCATTTTGCAAAGTGTATGATAGAACAATCCAACTTCGTTTTGTATCTGCTTGTGTGAATTTATGTTATAGGTGTAACTTAATTTTTTGTTTTTATAACCTAGAGAGCTGTCCATACCAAGAAACTATGAGTAGGGAGGGGCATTATATGGTCACATCTGAGTTCTGGATTTGTTTAAAATAATTTTTGAACTTGCTATTTTCTGTTCGATGTACAGTTGGGGGGGGGGGGGGGGGGGGGG